>CAUYQU010019804.1:0-22849 GCA_963574635.1 Cheracebus regulus
CCAGATATAGGTGAAGGGGAGGAAGGCAACAAATTACACTGCCATGTGTGTACCTATGCAACAATATTGTATGTTCTTCACATGTACCCCAAAACCTAAAATGCAATAAAAAAAAAACTCATCATCACTGGTTGTTAGAAAAATGCAAATCAAAACCACATTGAGTTACCATCTCACATCAGTCAGAATGGCGATCATTAAAAAATCTGGAAGCAACAGATGCTGGAGAGGATGTAGAGAAATAGGAACATTTTTACACTGTTGGTGGGAGTATAAATTAATTCAACCATTGTGGAAGACAGTGTGACCATTCCTCAAGGATCTAGAAATATAAATACCACTTGACCCAGCAATCCCATTACTGGGTATACCCAAAGGATTATAAATCATTCTATTAAAAAGACACATACACACATACATTTATTGTGGCACTGTTCACAATAGCAAAGACTGGAACCAACCCAAATGCCCATTAATGACAGACTGGATAAAGAAAATGTGGCTCATATACACCATGGAATACTATGCAGCCATAAAAAAGGACCAGTTCTTTTCTTTGCAGGGGCATGGATGAAACTGGAAACCATCATTCTCAGCAAACTGACACAAGAATAGAAAACCAAACACTGCATGTTCTCACTTATAATTGGGTGTTGAACAATAAGGAGACATGGACACAGGGAGGGCAACATCACACACCGAGGCCTGAGGAGTGGGGGTCTAGGGGAGGAATAGCAGGAGGTGGGGGATTAGGGAGGGATAGTGTTTGGAGAAATACCCTATGTAGGTGACTGGGTGATGGATGCAGCAAACCACCACCATGGCACATATATACCTGTGTAACAAACCTCCACAATCTGCACATGTATCCCAGAACTTAAAGTATAATAAATAAATTTAAAAACAAAAAAAAGATAAACAAATGGCTACAAACCAAAAAAAAAAAAACCTTCAACACTTTAAATATTTAACTTTATTTTCTTCTCTCTTGGACAGTTTCTGAAGACTCAACTATAATTTTATCCTTGGTTTTCTAAATGTTAACTTCCCACAGTTTCTTATTTTTTTCTGTAAATATATCTGGGATTTTTTGCAGTTTGAGTAGCATATGACTAGGTGAAACTTTTTGGTTTTTATCCTTCTTAATGTTCTCTGGGTGTTATCCTGTCTCGATGTTGTCTACCTAGATCTCTTGTTTGGTGACCGTCATTAATTTTGGAAGCTTCTTAGATTGTTACTTTTTATTAATTTATATATGTAATTTAAAACTGAGTCTCACTCTGTCACAGTTACTTGGGAGGCGGAGGCAGGAGAGTGGCTGGAACTTCCTTTGTTCAAGTGATGGTTCAACCAGCACTGGAGGTTGCAGTGGTGAGCTTAGGTCATGCCACTGCTCTCCAGCCTTGGAGACAGTGAGATTTCGTCTCAAAAAAAATAAATAAATAAAAGAATGGCTAGGGGTTAGTTTTGTTTAATGTTTGCAATCATTTCAGGTTCCAAAGGCTTTAAATTTCTCTAATATTATTTCTGTTTAATTTGTGAAATTTGGGTTTGTCTAGGCACTACCCTCAGAAAGAGTCTGCATTGCTCAGCTCTTTTAGCTGTAACTCCTATTATCATACTGGAGTCCTGTTGATACAGTGGTAAACTGTACAGTAGGAGAAAAATGCTATAATCTTATGATTGAATCTCAGTCTTTTAGTGGCCCTGTGACCTTCACAAATGATTCTCATTTTATTTTATTTTGTTGAGCGAGGAAATTTAGAGATTACTGGAGTAAATAAATGTAACTTTTTCTGGTAGGATAAGGATCTAGCTATATCTTCTCCCCTGGATCATAGACCCTTGTTACTGACAACACTGTGGGGGCATTTCAGAATGTTTTTTTTCTTCCTCTTCCCCACCAAATCAACAGGGTATGTCTCTCAGCTATTCCTAGTTAGAATGTGTACCCTTTCCCAGGGGTTCTTGAAGTTAAAACCAGGGAAATGTTGGCAACCTGTAAATTGAGGATCCAGAGTTTTGTGTTCACATTTTAGCCCATATTCAATCTTCAACAATTTGTTAAAAATTACTACTTTATTGTTTCTACAAGTTTAGAGCTTCACCAGCTTCTGTTTGAATTAAATAGATATTGGATATTGCCCTCTGAAAACATCTATCTCTCCAGAATTCAGGATGGCAGTTGCCCTGTGATCTTAGTTCTCCAGTGGGTCTAAGAAGTCACATATTTTAATTATGTTTTTTCTTTTCTTGTAAGGACAAGAGTGATGATTTGTAATTTTTTTTTTTTACATGTTAAAGCTGAAGTCATAAAACTATAGTAATCTTTTAACATTACTATCTCATCATTCTCCTTGGCATCAATAATACGGAATAAGAATGTAGCAATAATTGTAGATTCTAAAAGAAATGAACTGTTTTCTTTGTGATTGAAATTAACATAGGAAGAAAAATAAGGATAGAAGATTTCTCTTCCAAAAGGCACATGGTTACATCTTAAGATATAAACTGATGCTCAGACAGCCACCGTTCCAGGAGAGGCGTCATAAACTACAACATACAGAACAATTAAACACGGAAAATTTATGAATCAATTTGAAAGGGTAGAAGGTGGTACTGCTAAGATATGAATGCACGCTTAAATGGCAGTTACAAAAGTGTGTATATGCTTCTAGTTGAATTAAGCATATGATTAGGTGATTATTATGTTGATTTGATTTGCTCAATTTGTGTCTTGAAAGACAAGACACTAATTAAGACATTAAAAATTTTTGTTTTCCCAGTGCTACAGGAAAACCCCAACTTAGAAAACTCACAACTTAGCTGTTATTTTAGCAGTAGTGTATTAACTGTCTGAAGAAATGAAAGAGAAAAATAAATCATATTTTTAAAATGGTATTTGAAATAGAACTGCAGTCATTAGATTTTTATAAAAGAACAAAACAACTTGCCCAAGTTCTGTTTTTACTGAACTGAAGTCGTTGTTAAAAGTCTATTTTCATGTTTGCTTTTCAGGTTAAAGAGCCTGCTTTAAATATGATTTACTAAATTATCTATAAAATTAACAGATTAACTTGCTTTCAGTCAACAGCAGATGAATCCTATCTTTATCAATTATTCATGCACACAGTGAACAATTTAAGAAATATTCTGTTTCCAATACCTTTAACATGCAAAAATAACAAAACACTATATATTGTACTTGATAACTATGAATTTTGCATACAATAAGAGTAGACAACAAATAAAAAAGATGAGGCATTCAGCATTATATTTGTCAAACTCCAGCAAATCTGCTGAATCCGCTGTTTTAAATAAACAAGAAAAGGAAGAAAACCAGGAATGAATTGATTGGGAATTGTGGAAACAGGTGAAACTGCAAGATAGACTTCTATATAACACAACTCAACAACTAAACAATGTTATCCCAGTGGTCTTAAGTCATCAGTCTCTAAACTGAAGCAAACTTTTCTGCACAAAATTATACTCCAAGGCGGGAAAAGGATTGTATTTTTTTCCAAGAAAAACTAGACGGTTAGAAAGTTTTTGGAAGAACATTGGTCAGGAATTAGCCCCAAAAGAAGACAAACTCAGATGAGTAAACTGTAGTCTGAGAATAGGGCGGTAGTTGGTTATAATAGTGTCTTGTTATTGTAGTAAAGTGAAAACTATATCAAAATAAAAATGAGTTTGAGGCTGCCTCTCACAGGGTCCTGATAGAGCAGTTGTTTGTGTTTCCAATACTTGTAGACTTAAAACTGTCATATAATCGTTTAACTATTTTTTCATGTGTACACGAAATATCAACTATATTTAAATTGCTTGATGATTTTTCTCATGGGTATACCAGGTACTTTTATACTTCCACTGCTTGGACATGTGGGAAGATTCAGCAGGAGCAGGACTGTAGTTGTGCATTCTCATGCTGCTAATAACTTAAAATGATAATTGATAAAGGAAAAAAGTTTAATTGTCTCACAGTTTAGCATGACTAGGAAGGCCTCAAGAAACTTACAATCATGGAAAAAGAAGAAGCAAACATATCTTTCTTCATATGATGTTAGGAAGAAGTGCTAAGCAAAAGAAGGAAAAGATCCTTAAACATTAGATCTCAAGCTGGATATGGTGGCTCACACCCATAATCCCAGCATTTTGGGAGGTGGAGGTGGGTGGATCACTTGAGATCGGAAGTTCAAGACCATCCTAGCTAACAAGATGAAACCCCGTCTCTACTAAAAACACAAAAATTAGTCAGGTGGCAGTGGCACATGACTGTAGTCCCAGCCACCCAGAAGGCTGGGAAGTGGAGGTTGCAGTGAGCCAAGATCACGTCACTGCACTCCAGCCTGGGCAACAGGGTGAGTCATGTCTCAAAAAAAGAAAAAAAAAATCAGATCTCATGTGAGCTCACTCACTTTCACCAGAACAATATGAAGGTAACTGCCCCCATGATTAAAAATTACCCTTAACCTGATTCCTCCCATGACACGTGCAGATTACGGGAGCTACCATTCAAGATAAAATTTGGGTCAGGACACACAGCCAAACCATAACAAGGACCAATGACTTATATAATACATTTAAGCACATCAGTGTGATTTATGACATCATATATACATAGATTGATGTGTGTAAGCATTTTTTTTAATGGAGATGCAATCTACACTGTGTTAAAGACTTCAAATCTTATATAACAAAATATTTTTTAATTTCCATAATAAGTTTAGCAAGTCAACTTTTGTTAATACATCTTCCAATGGCAATGCAGTTCATGTACCATGTGGAAAGCGTATTAGCTCCTGACACTGGTTATTAAAGTTAGCGACTACAGCTGATTACATTTAATTATTCAAAAGCTCTGTAGCATGTAATAAGATATCCTCTAGTATAATTGGAAGCACAGCAATATCTTTAAAAAAAAAAGTTTATAGAATCTTAATAGCAGTTACAATATCCTATAGGCTTTTCTGAACTTTGAGGCAGGTTTTTCTAACCATGTACTGATTTCCTTTTTTGGATAGATGAATTTTCTGCTTTTTTAAAATCAATATATAAGGGCATCACCCCTTCCACCAAAAAAAAATATTGCCTTCTAGATAATTAATTATAATTATTAGCTTTATAATGATCTTTAGTCAAAACACAACTTACCTCTCCTGTACGTGAACATTAAACACAGTTCAACAAACATGTACTTAATATTGTAAATATTGTAACATAGTACCCTTAGCTTCTTTTATTAATAATCTATTTATAACGCTTAACACAATGTGCTCTTTCTGTAGATGAAATGTCAACACTGTGTTAAGAAAGTGATACTGTATAAAATAAATAAGATTATATTTTTAATATTCTGGTATAAGCAAACTTACATTTTTATAGGTTGGAAGAAAGCCATGAATACAAGGTTTATGATATTGATTCATTATTTTTCGGTTCAGGTACACATTTACTCTTAGTAATAAGATAACTTTTCATTTATTCAACACATTCACATCTTATACATGTTACAATATTACAGGTTAGACCAAGATCTTATTTTATGTTCTTAATTCCAAATAATGACTTGAACTACCTCCTTTTTGACAAACCTAAACTAAACTACCACTTTTGATGTTAATTGATTTCCTCCTCTGATCTCACCCAAAGGAATGCAAAAGAGCAACAAACTCTGGTATTTTTAAGACCTATTTTTGCGGTAATCCTCATAACATAATCCTGCTTTGTGAAGAAACAAACCAGATTTTGCTAACATTAATCCTTTACTTTAGGGGAAAAAAGCTAACAGATAACATTTAGAATATAAGAGGAGAAAGCAATGAATTTATTTGTGATTTCAATACCGAAGTCTTTCTTACTCATTTTAAAACTATATAGCTTTCTTGTAGGGAGTGCATGTCTATTTTATGACTAAACCTGGCACTCTATCTAGATACTCCAACAGTGAAATCCAAATTATAATCTCCCATTTCTCAATACAAACCCATCATTCATTTGTTCTCCAATGTTGCCCTTCATAATAGTGATGAAACCTCCTTCTTGAAAACACTTTTGAGTATTAAAATTTACTTTAAATACATATTACAGAAATAGATACTTTATAAAGAAGGACAGGAGACTCAGACTTGGTTAAGTATGTTTCATGATTGCACATAACTGGAAAATTACCATATGGATGCCCAAAAGTGTGGCTTCATATTTGAGAAATCTAAGCTAGTAAAAAACACATTTTGGCATAATATGTCTTGTTTGGGAAAGCTGGTGAGCTGGTTTGCAAAAGTTGTTGGAAAAATAAGTTATGTTAAATCATTAGAGTTCTGTTATGAAGAAAAAGATACATATAGACTTTCTAAGTGTAGGCAGTAGTATAAACTCTGCAAACCTATTCAGATAGTTAGGGGCTGTTCTTTTTTAAATCCTTCTTTAATTATTAGAGGTGGGGGAACTTAATACTAGGAAATTTCTATACAATTTATGGCAATTGTAGGAGCACCATAACATATATTCACATTCTATTCAGTATTAAAATACACTACTATTATTACAGACATTTAATTAAATTTGGTTGATATTGGAAGGGCGATGTCAAATGTCACATAATTTCCCAAATTTCACAGTGTTTATTTCTTGAACTTAAAAGGTATTATTATGGAATCACAGCTGCACTACCACCTGTGTAATTTTTTATTGAAATTAGAAAAGTGTTGAAGGTTTGTTTCAATTATCAAAGTTTCCTATAAATCACTGACCCAGCTATGAGGTATACATAGAGTAGCAAGAATAGAAGAAAAATAAAACAGTGACATTTTTCTTATTTTCCCTCTCAATTCTTATAAGTTACACATGAGAAACATTAATAGGGTTATTTGGGAATGTTATGGAGTTGTCAGTATTTCATTTCTTAAGAACAGAAAATATGTATTTTTTAAAAGGTGAACACTCGAGTCTGTTTATCGTGAGAACAAGTGCAGTTTTGTGATTAATGGAGCATTTAGATTGTGAGTAATTCACAAAATAAGAATGTTTCATTTCTTTTTACACCCATCTTTCTCCACAAAAGTAGTTCTAACCTTAAAATAATGTTTCTATAAATCTGTCACTGAATCAACATACTTTATTGGAGATGAGATGGAACAGGTTGCTGCTCCAGTGATGTAATCTAATATGTCTTTAATTACTTTGAGTTTCTTACTACTGTGGTCAAACTATGCCAGCAATTTAAATAGCCATTGCTTAATATAACATACTGTCCCTCCAAGCTAAAGAATAACGTTAATTATATTCTCATATTTAAGTCTTTTCTATATCTAAAGGTACTGAAATTAACATGCCCTCTAGTTGAAAGTTCAGTACTATTACAAGATAGACTGACAAGTTCAGTTTTCTCTCTCTCTTATTGCACATCCCCCCCCCCACAAAAAGCATACTAAATTATATGAGGTTGAAAAATATCTTCATGTCAGAATATTTAATGTTTTTTCACTGGAAACAGTTGAAATCTTCAAATTGAAGCCACAGAAAAATTATTAATGGCATTAACTTACAAGCCTGCATAACACACCCATATAGCCATGTGTAAGCACACAAATGTGGCACTAATATCTTTAAATATGTCAGGATCAAAGAAGTTTTGCAACAAAAGAATAAGGAAGTCAGTTATTCTGGTTTGTATGTCTGTTTATTGAGTTTTCCTCAGTCCTTTTTATGTCGCTACTAAATCAATGTATCAGACTGATTATAGCCTCAACTCTAATGATTTGGGGTGTAATGAAAACCCTTACTATTTCAATCTGGCTAAATTAAATAGCAGTAGTTATGAAGTTATACCATCTTATTTGAACTTACTGATAGTCTCATTATAGTTGCCCCATATTTATTTCTTGCAAGAGTTCCACAGTGCAATTATTTGTTCCTCTTAAAGTAGAATGGCATTGAATTCTGTTTTGATAGTTGCCTTTTTCTTAATGTGTAAAATTCTCTGAAAGGGCAGGTTTATTTGTGTTGCTTCTGAAAAACATAATACAGTAAATTACAGTGTCCATTAGGTGAGATGCAAAATGTCTTCATTTCACATTTAATACAAAGTGAGATTCTTTAACAATTGAATTATTTCAATAACTAAGTAATATGGAATGAATGGCATTAAATCTTTTTGTCTAATTATCAAAAAGCTGACATTAGTCCATATGAAAAATTGCTTCTATGACAAGATATGTGTTTAATGGGAGTTTGGAAGAGGCAGTCAGCATTTTGCTCTCAAATAAACGTCAGCAATTTAGCATTAATTCATCCCTTCATTGTCAAGTTTTCTCTTTCTTTATTAGATTGACTGGCATCCCTGTTGGTATTACTAGTACATGTGTGGTAGGACAACTGTTAGCTAAATATAGGTTAACCTTTATTGCATTGAATTTCTGTTTATTATGTAGAAGAAAAGATATTTAAACACCCATAGCTGATTCATATACGTAAGGGATTTAGCAATATATATTCATTTAAAATTGTTTATTTACAATTTGACATATACTTTGTTCTTATTCTGGCTGTAGTACTATTACTGAATATTATTTAGGCTAAATAGAACAGTTCCCATCCCTTGCTTGCATGCACTCACTATTCTTTCATGAAATTCTAGTGCCTATACAGAGTTCTATCATTTACCTCAAAAAACTCATCTATTTTGCTTAGCTCAACTTTGCTTCAAACCAGCAGATTTCGCGTTGGTAGAATTCAATGTTAAATAGTTTGAACATAACCTTGAAGTGAATTCTTTTCTTTCCTTGTACTCAATTGCCCTCTTTGAGCTTTTCACAAAGTAAAGGACTGTGCAAAGCTGCACTGTCAGTGCAGCCAACACCAAAGTGATAGAAGTAGGAAATGCTACAGGGAATACTGCAAATGCAATTTCTGCTTCTTGCTTGGAAGTTTGGAACCAGCAACAGTCTAACAGAAACCCTTTGCTTTCTGGATGATCCATTTACAGTGTGATAAGCACTGCTGTGGAGTCAATATTCTTTCTCAGAAGCAGAACTTCTCATACAGTTAACTATGTGTAAAATTGTCCTTCTTTTCTTTCTTATTTGACATATATCCCAGATTTATAACCAGTCTGCCGTGTACTTCCACTAAACATTCTGATCTTCCTCTTAGTATTTGATTTATGATCACTTGAAAAAGAGATATGTCTAGAATGTCTTACTACATATATCTTCTTGAAATATTTTTGCTGAGTTATTTTAATTCTAATGAGATTTTTATTTTCAAATTCATTTTTTTAATAAAAGAAAATATTCATTTTCTTAAATTGATGTCTTAATATTTATATCATTCTAAAATGTGAAGTCATTTATCTGCTTTTTTTCTTCTATGAATATACTCTTTTAGTGTTTGTATGTTTTTCTCCATAAGGTATCATTTTCCTTATCCATACAGAGTAATATACTGTTAATAATTCTGTATGGGAATGAACAATACTTTATATACAAAGTATATAAAAATACTTTAATATTTTTATATACTTTACTTTAATAAAAATATTTTTACTTTAATAAAAATACTTTTATATGCAAAGTATATAAAAGTATATACAAAGTATATAAAGTATTAGCCTGGCCAACATGGCGAAACTCCATCTCTACTAAAAATACAAAACTTAGCTGGGCATGGTGGCTCACGATTGTAATCTCAGCTACTCAGGAGGCTGAGGGAAGAGAATTGCTTGAACCCAGGAGGTGGAGTTTGCCGTGAGCCGAGTTCTGACCATGTTTCCATTTTGTTACATTGTTCCAAATCAATAAATCTGTCTTGGAAAACTTAGTATACTACATAGTAAATTATTAACCTCATTATTTGCAAAGTGGAAGGTTACTATCAAAATCATTCCTTTTGAGTAAGCCCTTTATGCCTAGGCTAGCCAAATATAAAAGCTATATCATGGCCAGGCGCAGTGTCTCACACCTGTAATCACAGCACTTTGGGAGGCTGAGGCAGGCGTTTCACAAGGTCAGGAGTTGGAGACCATCCTGGTCAACATGGTGAAACCCTGTCTCTACTAAAAACCTGGGTGTGGTGGCACATTCCTGTAATCCCAACTACTGGAGAGGCTGAGGCAGGAGAATCACTTGAACCAAGGAGTCAGAGGTTGCAGTGAGCGGAGATTGCTCCACTGCACTCCAGCCAGGGCAGAGCAAGACTCTGTCCCCCACCAAAAAAGCTATATGATTTATTAAATTACATAATTACAAATTGGGATGCTCTGCACATTGTTTTTTGTTTTTTTAAAAAATACACATTTTATTGCATTTTAGGTTTGGGGGTACATGTGAAGAACATGCAGAACTGTTGCATAGGTACATACATGGCAATGTGGTTTGCTGCCTTCATCCCCATCACCTATATCTGGCATTTCTCCCCATGTTATACCTCCCCAACTCCCCACCTCCAGACCCTCCCTTAGTTCCCCGCTCACAGCGTGTGGTGCTCCTCTTCCTGTGTCCATGTGTTCTCATTGTTCAACACTCACCTATGAGTGATAACATGCAGTGTTTGATTTTTGGTTCTTGTGTCATGGACATTGCTAACATTGATGATGAGATTTGTTTGTGTGATGCTATTAATTTAATGCAATAACTGTTAGATTTTTACAAACATGTGACACACATGTACTCTGAAACCATGTACATCTAGTATGCATCAATAGAACAATAAATCAAATGTGTGAGATATACCATTTTTGTTTGTCTTGTGCAACTATGATATAGAGCCCATTACAATGGAAATGTGCAGCCACTTGCTAGTTGTTGAAATCCCTCACAAATTCTATATCCTCATGGAAAATCCTTGCTTAAAGAGAGAAACTTGTATTTGAATTCTTATTCTGCTACTGGTCTAAGGATGAATGGTTTGCTTAAACTCACTTGACATCAATATTTCCACTTATAAAATATTGGCCAAAATACTGCAGTGATTAATTTTGCCTGTATTACCAAAAAGAAAAAAAAAAGAAAAAGAAAATAACACTTAAGTGCCTTAAACCTAATGGGAAATTATTGTCATGTTGTTATAGGAATATCTGAACTAAGTATGGCTCCAGAGTAATTTAATGCTGTGACTCATCTGCTTCATCGGGGACTCAGTTTGCTTTCATTTTTTTTTGTACCACCATTTTAGCATTCTATCTGTTTTTGTCTGTTTGTTTGTTTTTGAGACGGAGTTTTGCTCTTGTAGCCCATGCTGCAGTGCCATGGCACAATCTCGGCTCACGGCAAACTCCACCTCCTGGGTTCAAGCAATTCTCTTCCCTCAGCCTCCCGAGTAGCTGGGATTACAATCGTGAGCCACCATGCCCTGCTAAGTTTTGTATTTTTAGTAGAGATGGAGGTTCGCCATGTTGGCCAGGCTGGCCTCGAACTTCTGACCTCAGGTGAGCCATCCATCTCAGTCTCCCAAAGTGCTAGGGTTACAGGCATGAGCCACCATGCCTGGCCTCCACCTGGTTTTTAATTTAGTAATATTTATTGATTCAACATGATATAGCAATTTTGACATTCAGTTTTTTGCTTCCTGTTTTATAAAATTAAAGAAACCCTTCCCAGAAGCCCTTACAGAGAGTTCCTAATTACTTCCCAAACAGAATCGCATCACATATTTCACATCTATTCCAATCTCTGGCAGGTGTACTGAAACCACAGTGCTTAGCTAAGGTCAGTAAGGACTTGAGAGTGGTGGATGCCCAAAAAAACTACAGCCTCTGGCAGCAGAAAGTAAGTAGGGGTAGATGATAGGCAGATAATTAGAAAGACATCCTACCAATATAGTATGTTTGTTGTCCAAAATACAATGATTACATCTGTAAGTCACCCAGCACAGTAGCTGTCACATAGTGATGCTTTAAAGAGACAAAACTTTACTTATTGCATTCTACCCCAATATATTGAATTTTTTATAATGTTTCAGGTACCCTGAAAGCCACTAGCAATATAAATGTATTGAACACATTTGCTGAAGTCAAACACCTAATGATGGAAGAGTAAAAAAATATAGGACATAAATAAAACATACAGAAAATAAACATACTGACTCATAAGTTAATGCTACAGATGTTATGAAAAAGAGAAACTCACACTGCAATGAACAAAGATAAAAGAGTATTAATCACAGATTTAGATGCAAGAGTGAGAAGCACGCATGAGTCGAATTTGAGTGAATATGATGATGGTTCACTTTATTCTAAAAGTATGTGTTTTTGCCAGTCAGAGGAAGAGGATTAATTTAGATTTTTCCGGAGGAAACCACTGCAATATGAATTGTAGAAACAATCCTAATAGGAACATACAAGGAGAAAGGAGTGATTGTAGAGGTTTAGGTCCCTGCTTCCTATCATATTTGGTTAGAAGGAAAGGGCTTCAGAGCCTAGAGAAGAGGTTCTTTGTTTTAGGCTGGAGAATTTAAGCCATATGACTGTTGGAACAATAACCCTTCCCTGCTGTTATCTTGGGGTAGATTCAACAGCATAATAAGATGGAAGAGCCCTGGCTTCCACTCTGTTTTGCCAGCTGAACGTTCATGGTTGGAAAACATCGGTTTCTTTTCAGCCATGTTCAGGCACTAAGGCCTAAGCATACATATAGTGTGGTAGGCGAGGGACTTGACTTGCTACCTTCAACTCTCTAGTGAATTGATTGCCTTACAATTTGATTGTTGCAATTTTTCATGGAGCAATTAGGGAAGCCAATCCATTCTTGGGCAAGGTGACTCTTCCATCTCAAAGTCGTAGAACTGTGATGTTCTCATTTTCTCCAATTATCTTTTTTTACTGTGATTTGTTAAATTTCCTTTCCCACTCCTTGGAAAGGCTCCATAACTTTTGGAAAAGTGAGTTTTAGAAAGTTAGT
Source organism: Cheracebus regulus (assembly GCA_963574635.1). NCBI lineage: Eukaryota > Metazoa > Chordata > Mammalia > Primates > Pitheciidae > Cheracebus > Cheracebus regulus. The sequence continues at coordinate 12,897 of CAUYQU010019804.1, forward strand.
CTCAAAATCAGTGAGTTTAAAACTAAATTTGCTCATCCAATTGAATACCTTATCTCTTCTTCTCTATCTCCAAATTTCAGAGAGGTGCCATACTTTAGGAAACAGCGATTGGATATATGATAATTATTTCCCTTTATCTCAACGTACGTGCAAAAATGTTTTTAACATTTGGTGCATTTGAAACTCAAAATGAAAAAACTATATAAATAGATTAGGAAAATAGAAACATTTTTACCTAACTAGTGGTAAATTCTTCCCTTTTTGGCTGTTGTTGCTTACCTGATAATACTTTTCAGGCAGTATATGGCCAATATTTGGTTTCTTGTTGCACACATGTATGAGTTCTTAGAAAAACCCCATGTGAGGGACTTACCCATTTCCTAGGCTCCTGAGGACTCTGACTTGACCTCTACCGCTTCTTAACTTCCATTGTTTTGTGATCTAGCTACTGCAGAGGCCTTTCTCTTAGCAGCATGCTCTCTTAATGGCTTAACAGCTAGCATATGTAGGGCCCAATGCACTCTTCTCTGATGAAATAAAGGCGTTTAGGCTGACAAGAGAGAGTCTTTTTCCTCCTGCTCTACTTTTCCATTTGTCTTATCTCCATGTTTAAATAATCACAGAAAATGGATCAGCATTGCCACTATACAAATCAAAGAAGCAAGTCAGACAATCAGACAATGAGACTTGGTTCTTTGGTTTATATATAGGGCATATATATATACATATATACACACACAATTATATATAGAGACTACTCTTCTCTCTATATAATCATCACCTGTTTTTCTCAGGAATCCTCTTATTGGTCTTCCTCAGGTTTTAATAAGGATCCTACGAATATGTATGTGACAACATCTTGGTATGTCTACTTAGAATAATAAGTAAACATACCTACTGTCTAGTTTTGCTTTGAGTTTTAGAGCATAAACTGGAATGGACCATTGTTTCAACAGTCTACATTCCCTCAATAATGGGATCACACAATCATATTTTTTGTTTGCCATGCACCTTAGTTGGGAAATAGTTCTCTACTCGTACAGTTAAAGTTTAGCTATAGAATTTGCTTTGGGAATGAACATTCAAGAACCAAGCCCAGGCCTAAAAAACTATTTCACTATTGCATCTATTCCAAAACATCTGAAACTTGTAAGAGAAAAGCATAGTTGATGTAGTCTGTTTTTCTCAAGAGGGCAAAAAATACTGAGAGCCCTAACTTATCGGCTGAACTCTGACTAGTTTCTGCTAAGACCCCAGGCACATGTGGTATGGCTACAAAGCTCAGCAGGGCCAGCAAACTAAACTCAATTTGTATTGACTAACACTCATTTGATCTGGAAATTAATGAGAATAAATGATTATTATTTTAAGTAGTGACTTTTAGAATAATTAAGTATGCAGGATTTTTGTGGCAATAGCCAAATAACACAAGGATTTCATCTCATTATCAGGTTACTGTAAAAATCTAATTTAGCAAAATGATATACTGAAATAGAAAAAAAAGATGAATATCTAATATATAAATTTATTTTTACATTTACACTCCTAAATGTATTTTAAAAGTGGACAAACAATAATAAAGTCAAGTTTTACATTTTATTTTTTTATGAAACATGATTAACTATCAAATACATTTGTACTAGTACTGAATTTGAATTAATTAAACAATTCCATCAAGTATATTTTCATACGAATACAAAATTCACTGCATAGTTTCTTTCCCTATGCAAAATCCTCTGTAGTTAGTAACTTCTCCTTCATGTTGATTCCTTATTACAATTATTCCAACATTTATTTTCAGTTTGATTTTGATTAAAATGTACCTTAAGTGCTTCATTCTTTTTTAAATGTAACAAATCTGTACTGCATGTAATATTGAAAAGATTTGCAATTTCAGTAATATTTCAATAATAATAAAAAAATTGCAAATTTAAATTTAGAAAATTCTAAGCAATAGTAGAAGACATGGTATATGTTTAAGTTAAATAAGAATATTAAAGAGTTAATATGCTTTAAATAGGAAAATAGCAAATTCAAAGCAAGAAGATATTTTTCTATTTTGTTTCAGCCATTTTGTAGTTTTCCTTGATAGCAAAGGTTTTCTGATTTCTATGTTATTTTGTAGAAATTGGAGTAAATGCCACAGAGGAATTTTGGCCTCTTAAAGTATATCAAACAGTCTTTATGGCTCCTGTTTCATTTTTGTACTTCCTAGTCCTTTTAAACACAAAAAACATGCCTTGCAGTTTTTCTTAAAATCATTTTGAAAGTGTGCTTTTGTTATGACCCATTAGTATGAAATATGTTTTTTTGATAACATGATGGCTAAAATAAGTTTTCTTCTTTCTTTCATAGATGGATGGCAGGTTGTATATGTGAGGCCTGTCTATGTGTCTTTATGTCAAGAATTCAAACACGTTATTGAGAAATGGTGCTTTAAAATGCAAACATGCAATATAGGTTCAAAAGATCCTTGACCATGAAAGATTATTTAGTTATATTTCAAAACTAAATAAAAGATAATTTGAGGTTCAAATTAAACAGAAGCCAAATCAACTGTTAAAATTCTATTTAACTGATCAGTGTATTTACATGTTGTGATAAAATCCCAACATTAAACTTAATACATTTATTTTATACTTTACATGTAACATACAGGTCTCAAGCTCTCTTATTTTAGGAAGTTCTTATAATTGCAAGTCATGTTCCAGTCTATATCATATAACGTGTCAACAAGTACCACAGTTTTGTAGATTTCAATGCAGTGGTGTGAGATTGCATATTCCTGTCATTTACTATGTATAATTATCAGCCCTACGTAGCCAGTTAATACTTATGTGGGATCTGTTGGCTATTATTTCTCTGTTTCTTGCACTGCATGTGGAAAGACATTCTTCTTCAATGCTCATACTTTAAGTGTAATAAGCTCTTTGGAAGAACAAAAACGTTTTATTTAAGGGATAAGAAAAGACTATAACAGCATAATTCAGAAGCAGAAACACATTAAACAGGTAATTAACAATGATGTACTTAAATTTTTGACACTGAAGATTTCTCAATTGTTTTCTTTCTCTTCAGATCTGAGTTAGCCAATTTTTGTTTAGCATTCCTTTTCTACTGAGATTCTTATTTCATTTATTGCCCATATTTTGGGCCATAAAGCAAGCTTCAACACATTTTTTTAAATGAAATCACAGAGAATCTGTTCTCTGATGCTGATGGAATCAAATTAGAGTTAAACAGCAGAGAAATCATACAAAATTGTCACACTCAGAAATTAAGCAAGATATTTCTAAAAATACAGAGATTTAAAAAGTCTTACAAAGAACAAAAAATGTGTTGAGGTAAATGAAAATAAAAATACAATATACCAACATTTCTGGGCAGGTAAAACTGTGCTGAGAAGATAATGTATAGCATTAAAAACTTACATCACAAAGGTGGAAAAGTCTCGAATCAATCATCTGAGCTTGCATTTTAAGAAACTAGGGAAAAAATATATACTCAACATGGCAAGGGAGATACCACAATCACAAAGATGGTTTTCCCAGGGCAACGCTTATGCATTGCACTCCACATGTGCTCACCTCTGTGATTTCCCCATATGTGGAAAACTGGATTGTATAACTTGTGGTAGTGAGGAATTGCATTAGTACTTTCCCCTGATATTTTATTTTTTTCATTTTTTTTAATAAAAAAAGAGAAAAAATAAGAAAATAAGCCAAATGCTCGCAGAATGAAGGAAATAATAAATATAAGAACAGAAATAAATGAAATTGAAAAAAGAAAAAAAAAAAACAGAAAAATCAGTAAAGCAAGAGGTGAATTTTTTAAAAAGATCAATGCAGTTGACAAGATTTTAGCAAAATTAAAACACAGAATTATATATATATAAAACACTGTAGATCCAGAAACTCTGAGTCAGGCCTTTGCTGATTTAGAAAGTTTATTTTGTCAAGGTCAAGGACATGTGCCTGCGACACAGCCTCAGGAAATCATGAGGACATGTGTCCAAGGTCGTCAGGGCACAGCTTGGTTTTACACTTTTTAAAGAGACATGAGACATCAATGAATACATGCAAGAAGTCTGAAAGAAGAATAAGACACCAATTAATATGTGTAGGAAGTAAGCTGATTCAGTCTGGAAAGGCAGGACAACTCAAAGCAATTCAAAACAACTCAATGCAAAGGCAGAAAGAAGTGAGGAGGGTCTTCCAGGTCACAGATAGGTGAGAGACAAATGGTTGCATCTTTTGAGTTTCTGATTAGTCTTTCCAAAGGAGGCAATCATATATGAATTTATCTCAGTTCTCAGAGAGTAAACTTTAAATAGAATGGGAGGTAGGTTTGCCCTAATCAGTTTTCAGCTTGAATTTTCCATTTAGCTTAGAGATTATGGGGGCCCAAAATATCTTGGGGGCCTAAGATATTTTCCTTTCTATATATAGATAATATATCTATCTATATATACAGAATGTATATATATATATAGATACATAGATATATAGATAGATAATGCAGATGCAACACACAGTAAACAGGAAGAGAACACTAAGGACAACTCTACAGATATAAATTCAGCCACTGAGATGATAATCAATGTATTAAAGAGTAGAAGCTACCAAAACTCAACCAATATAAAGTGAATAATTTAAATTCTCTTGTAACTATTAAATACATTGAATTTGCACTTCAAAATTTTTTCTCAAAATATATCTCCAGTTACTAATGGTTGTATCAGAGAATTATTTTAAACCTTACAGAAAAATTAACACTGATTTTATCTATACTTCTAGAAAACGAAGAAAGAAAAAATACTTTACAACCAATTTTATGAATCCAGTATTACCCTTATATCAAAATCAAACGCATTCAGTACAAAAAAAGGAAAACTACAGACCAGACCTTCATGAACATAGAGACAAACCTCCTTAAGAAAATATATAGCAAATAAAATATAGCAATATATAAAATTGATTATAGGCTGTGACCAGGGGGCTTTTATTTCAGAGATGCCACACACTGGTTTAGTATTTAAACTCAGTCAATATAATTCACTTATTAATAAATATAAATAGAAATATTACATCAACTGAAAAAAATTAGAAATAGAGGAAAACCTCCTCAAGTTGATAAAAGACATTATAGGAAGCCTACAGCTATTAAATTTAATGATTAATAACTGTATATTTTCTTCTTAAATCAAGAACAAGGCAACAATATCTGTTATCAGTTCTCTTATTCAAAATAGTCCTGACATAGTATCTTTCCCATAGATTGAACATAAAAATATAAAACTGCCCTATTAGGTAATGCCATGATTGTATATGTATAGTATACCAAGGAATGTGCACAAAAAATTCAATAAATTATAAGTAAAATTACTAAATTAATATAGGTTCAAATTCTGACATGAGAAGGACTTGGTTGAGATTAACAACTGTATAGAGTAACACAAAAGTAATAAAAAGCTGTTGTGATGATCCTGAACTTAAAGAAAATCAAGAAATTGCTTACAGCACTTAGTCATTCCCCCTCACCATACACACACACAAAAACACACACACACACATCCCAAATGAAAGTGGAAGATTCAGAATGTAGATTTTAAAAAGAAAACCAAAACAGAAAAAAGATTACACAGGTTGCAGTGTGTAAATGATGCCAAAATTACTTTAGAAAGTTTGGAGATTACTACATGGGAAGATGCAAAAAAAAAAAATTCTCAAAATATCCAACAAAAACACCTTTCCAAGATGACAGGGACCCACACTGGGAATATCTGTGGAGAGTAGACTGTACATTAATCTGAATATAAATATTGGAAATAAAGAAGAGAGAAAACATGCAGACATAGTGGTTTAGTTGTCTAGAGATTTATATCTCCAAGTAACTACACAGAGAGGTTTGATACATATATACATAGAAACAACTAGATATTTTCTATAGAAAACCCATGATAAATTAAAGGCTCAGGTAGAGTAAACATAAAAAGGTAGAGAAAGATACACCATCATAATATTAATAAAAATAATCCTAGAGTTGCTTTCTTAAATTCAGACACAGTAGAGTTTATAATAAGAAAAATATCAGTGACAAAGAGATATGTTATATCATGATAGAGGAGTCAGTTTTTCAAGAACACTGTAAAAAAATCCTGAAGCTATATGTACCTAACAAGAGAGTATCAAATTACATGAGATAAAAACTGATAAAACTACAATGAGAAACTGACAAATTAACTATCATTATTTGAGACTTCAATACTTTTCTCAGTAACTGATTGATTAAGCAGGTACAAAATAAGAATAGTATTTGACCTGAACAGCATCATCAATTAACTTCATCTAACTGACATTGATAAGAATATTTCACTCAATGGCAATAAAATACACATTCTTCTCAACTTCATGGAACAATCACCAAGATAAACCATATTGTGGATGATAAAACATATCTAAAACAATATCCATGATGAATATTGATGCAAAAATCCTCAGTAAAATACCGGCAAACTGAATCCAACAGCATGTCAAAAAGCTTATCCATCACGGTCAAGTTGGCTTCATCCCAGGGATGCAAGGCTGGTTCAACATCCACAAATCTGTAAATGTAATCCAACACATAAACAGAACCAAAGACAAAAACCACATGATTATCTCAATAGAGACAGAGAAGGCTTTCGACAATATTCAACAGCCCTTTATGCTAAAAACTGTCAATAAACTAGGCATCAGTGGATCATATCTCAAAATAATAATAGCTATTTATGACAAACCCACAATCAATATCATAATGAATGGGCAAAATCTGGAAGCATTCTCTTTGAAAACTCTCACACTCCTATTCAACGTAGTATTGAAAGTTCTGGCTAGGGTCATCAGGCAAGAGAATGAGATAAAGCATACTGAAATAGGAAGAGAGGACATCAAATTGTCCCTATTTGCAGATGACATGATTATATATTTAGAAAACCCCATTGACTCAGCCCAAAATCTCCTTAAGCAGATAAGCAACTTCAGGAAAGTCTCAGGATACAAAATCAATGTGCAAAAATTGCAAACATTCCTATACACCAATAATAGACAGAGAGCTAAATCATGAGTGAACATCAATTCAAAATTGCTACAAAGAGAATAAAATACCTAGGAATGCAATTAATGAGGGATGTGAAGAACCTCTTCAAGAAGAACTGCAAACAACTGCTGAAGGAATAAGAGATGACACAAACAGATGGGAAAAAAATTCATGCTCATGGTTAGGAAGAAGCAATGTTGTGAAAATGGGCATATTGCCCAAAGTAATTTATACATTCAATGCTATCCCCATCAAGCTACCAACTACTTTCTTCACATAATTGATTAAAAAAACACCTTAAACTTCATATGGAACCAAAAAAGAGCCCATATAGCCAAGACAATCCTAAGAAAAAAAAAAAATTGGAGATATCATGCTACCTGACTTCAAACTATATTACAAGGTTACTGTAATCAAAACGGCATGGTACTGGTACCAAAACAGAGATATAGACCAATGGAACACAACAGAGACCTCAGAAAGAACACCACACAACTATAACCATCTGATCTTGGACAAACCTAACAAAAATAAGCATTGGGGAAAGGATTTTCTATTTAATAAATGGTGTTGTGAAAACTGGCTATCCGTGTGCAGAAAGCAGAAACTGGACCCCTTCCCTACACCTCATACAAAATTTACTCCAAATGAATTAAAGATTTAACCATGAGGCCTAACACCATAAAAACTCTAGAAGAAAACCTAGGCAATACGATTCAGGATACAGGCACAGGCAAGGATCTCATGACTAAAACACCAAAAACAATGGCAACAAAAGCCAAAATAGACAAATGGGATCTAGTTAAACTTAAGAGCTTCTGAAGAGCAAAATAAACTATCTATAGAGTGAACTGGCAACCAACAGAATGGGAAAAAAATTTTTGCAATCTACCCAAAGGGCTACTATCCAGAATCTACGGAGAACTTAAATTTACAAGAAAAAAAAAAAAACAAACAATCCCATCAAAAAGTGGGTGAATGATATGAACACTTTTCAAAAAAACACATTTATGCAACCAACAAAAATATGAGGAAAAGCTCAACATCATTGCTCATTAGAGAAATGCAAATCAAAACCACATTGAGATATCATCTCACTCCAGTTAGAATGGCAATCATTAAAAATCAGGAGACAATAGAACAGAAAGCCAAACACTGCATGCTCTCACTCATAGGTGGGTGTTGAACAATGAGAACACGTGGACTCAGGGAGAGGAGCATCACACACTGGGGGCAGTTGGTGGGGAAGGGAGAGACGGTGGAGGGTGCAGAGGGTGGGGAGGGATAACATGGGGAGAAATGCCAGATATAGTATGCATCCATAAAATAAAATAAAATCAGGAGACGACAGATGCCAGAGAGGATGTGGGGAAAAAGGAATTATTTTACACTGTTGGTGGAAGTGTTAATTAATTCAACCATTGTGGAAGACAGTGTGGTGATTCCTTAAGGATCTAGAACTAGAAATATAATTTGACCCAGCAATCCCATTATTGGGTATATACCCAAAGGATTATAAATCATTCTATTATAAAGACTCATGCACATGTATGTTTATTGTGGCACTGTTCACAATAGCAAAGACTTGGAACTAACCCAAATGCCCACCAATGATAGACTGGATAAAGAAAATGTGGCACATATACACCATGGAATACTATGCAGCCACAAAACAAGGGTGAGTTCATGTCCTTTGTGGGATCAGGGATGAAACTAGAAAGCATCATTCTCAGTAAACTGACACAAGAATAGAAAACCAAACACCACATGTTCTCACTCATAAGTGGGTGTTGAACAATGAGAATATATAGACACAGCGAGGGGAACATCACGCACCGCAGCCTGGGGGCTAGGAGGATAGGGTAGGAATATCAGGGGTTAGGGGATTAGGGAGGGATAGCATTAGGAGAAATACCTAATGAAGATGATGAGGGGGATGGATGCAGCAAACCACCATAGCATGTGTATACCTATGTAACAATCCTGCATGGTCTGCACATGTACCCCAGAATTTAAGGTATAATAATAATAATAATAATAATAATAAACATATCAAAGAATGAAAATTATGCAATGTATGTTCTAAGACCAAAATGAAATTGAACTAATCAATTACAGAAAGATAGCTGGAAAATCACCAAATATTTGGAAATTAAAGAACACACTCCTATATAATACATGGACCAAAAAAGTCTGGAGAGAAATTTAAAAATATTTTAAACTAATCAAAAATAATAACACAACTTATCAAAACTTCTAAGATTAAGCAAAAGTAGTGCTTAGGGAGAAATTTATAGCATTCCATGCAGATATTACAAAAGATGAAATATTGAAAATCAATCATCTTTATGGGTACCCTGGCCTTTCTCTCTGGCTGCCCTTAGTATTTTCTCCTTTATTTATTTATTTATTTATTTATTTATTTATTTATTTATTTTGGTTTTCTACCTTTAATTGGGGATACAAAAGGCACCTCTCACAGTACGAGAGGATCAACCAACAGGTGAGCCCAGTGCCATGGTGCCCGGCCAGGAGGAGGAGGAAGGATGCGGACAAGGCGGTGGAGGGAAGGTGGGGCCCCACCTGCAGCCTCTCACCCGCTGCGTGCAGTTGCAGCTTTGTATCTGGGCCACCGCAGCTCCTCAAGAGGCCTCCACACCCCCATGCCTTGCCCTTAATGGCCAGCCGAAGCCGTGGGGCCCCATGAGGCAGAGCAGGGAATGGACTGGAGGCTAGGCAGAACTTCTGGTGTGGCCAGCCTCCAGCCAGGCCTCCACTGGTAGTGTGGGCTCTGAAGGGCTCCTTGGGGCATGGGTCCGGAGCAGGGCATCACTCAGTGACGGAGAGTCACCCTGGGTCAACCAGCCAGCAAGCCA
>CAUYQU010019808.1:0-61663 GCA_963574635.1 Cheracebus regulus
GATACACAAAGACTTAAAATGAATGAATGGAGGAAGATTTACTAATTAAATGGAGAGAAAAAAAAAGCAGAAGTTGTAACTCTTGTCTCCGATAAAATAGACTTTAATAGTAATAAAGACTAAAAGAAACAAAGAAGGACATTACATAATGGTAGAAGGATGAATGTAACAACAGAAGTTAATGATTATAAATACATACATACCTAATATAGGAGCACCCAGATACATAAGACAAGTTTTTATTGACTTGTCTTATGTATCTGGGTTTTGGACTCCCGCACAATAATGGCGGGAGATTTTGACATTGCATTGTTAATTTATAATACACCCATTCTGAAAGTGACTATATAACAGAAAGTGAATTACTCTTTAGTATTTACATAGTATCTCACAGACCTAAATGAAATATTGGTTGACTGTTTGTTATTTTCTTCCTGTATTCTTTTCTGTTTCTGTTGTTAAGTATAATTGACGGCATAAAAGAAGTTTTTGATACATTCCAGCCTGGGCAATAGAGCAAGAATTCTGTTCTCTCTCCCACTTTTTCTTTCTCTTTCCTTTTTTCTCTAAAAAAAAAAAATTAAAATTATATATGTGACTAGCAGTACGTGTGGCCTGTATCATATTTCTATTGAATCGTGCATAAAGCAGAATTGCTTATCTGGGGAAGTTGTAAGGTTTTGACATGACCGAACACCAGGATATGCTAAGGGACACTGTAATATGAGATATGCTTGGAAATGTGCAATCAAGAAGGGATCTGTCTCAGAAAGTGGACAGGACTGGAGCTTTTGGTTGCTGGGATAAAAGGCCACTGAAGGCTTTAGCAGAACACCACCAACCAATGGACTTTTGTTTTAAAATCAACCTTGTGGACAATAAACTGCATGTGGACTACATGCTGAGGCTGCATGCAAGGACACAGCTGAGGAGACTATTCTGTGGGTCTTACAAGATAGCCAGGGCCACACTTTGTAGTAGTAAAGCTGGGAGAAAGAGATGGGTCATGGAGATGGGGTGAGATAGAATTCACAAGACTTAATAAGTGCATGACACTGGGAAGTGAGGGACGGGAAGTAACCTAGGAATGACAGGTGTAGAGTATTTGAACCATCAACTGAGACAGGGACACAAATGTGGGGAAAATAATCACATTTTCCCCACATTTGTGTTCCTGTGCTTAACTGTACCTATGTTGAGTATGAGTTCCTGCATTAATTACCCAGATATCCTCATTAGCAATAGAAAACACATTTATGGACTGCAGAAGCAAGATTCAGGCTGATAACATAGGTTTTGGAAGTCAAAATAGATTGTTTTGAGAGTGGTGGTTTTAAAAAAGGATTGATCAAAGGATTAGAGCCATGGGATTAGAAGTTATTTACTTCTTAGAACTTTTCTGAATGATTTGAATTTTTTTTTTTTGCAAATAATCACATGCCAAGGGATATTTCACACACAATTACACATACACACATACATTAGGGACATTTCTGAGAACAAAACTTCAATTGGAAATGATTTCTAAGTAAAGAAAATAAAAATGCCAGAGAAGTTCTAGCAGAGAAGGAAAGAGAGAGCTTGCAGGCAAGGCAGACAACTTCAGGCTACATCTGTATGAAGATGATAGGAGCCTATGTGGAAGTGATCACCACATGGTGAAGCTAGAGATAGAGAATGTGAGGATGTCAACAGTATCTAAGCATTATTTTCAGTAGTTAATCATGAGAAAGAGTTCCTGCAATTCCAAGAATAAACTTAAAAAATAAAAAAGACCATTTCCAGTTAATCATTGCAGACCTGTTCATTCTTAGGTTAAGGAATTGCTTGGTAACTCACATTTATTTCCACATTAAGCACATTGCAATAGCAGCAGCTTGTTCCTGACTGGAGACCAACTGGCCATGCAGTTGCTAACAGGTGACTCTCAAAGGATAAATATCCAGAGTGCGAATAGGGAAGGGGTAATGGAGGACAAGAGGAACTGGCTGAAGCTAATTGCAGAGTAAACATTTCGTCTTGCTAAGTCACATCTGCCCTTGGTGGTTTGTAAGTAAGCTGTGGCTGCATTTGGCTTTGAGTGACACTTCTGCCTCAGTTCCCCTGAGAGCACAGCCCATGTGAATCCGAGGAAGAGATTAGGAGTGAGGATGGCACATAATCATGAAAATAGTTCTGCAGTCTGAAGGCCACACATGCTATATATTCAACACTCTTCTCACTCATCTTGCAACACAGGAATGGTTTCCTGGTTGTTGCCGGAGATGACTAACATGTGGTTTAAGTTGCCCTCCCCTGGTCATTTATGTCATGTTCCTTAAAAGGATGCTATTTAACATATGGAAACACTTCCCCCTTTGACGCTCTATGGGGTTACTGAGTTCAGTTATTTTGAAGGCAAATAATTCCAATGGTGGGGTAAAAATAAGCCCTCATCAATAAATAGCTTGTGAGATACTTAATTCTTAAATGATGTGGCTTTTTTTTTTGCAGCATGCATACTTGCAAAATAATCCTAAATTTTTTGACTTAATTATAGATGATTATGGAAATACTATTCTTAAAGTCAAGAGTTAGTTCTGAAGATAACAGATTATAGTTGTTAAAGAGAGAAAAGATATTTTTTATTCTGTGTAGCTGGTTATAATTTATTGCATTTAGGATGACCTAATCAACTATTCAGACTAAGTGTACATCTTCACAATGGATTCCATGAAATTGTAGCCATTTAAATATTTATAAGAAAATGACATGATCCAGGGTAGTGCTCCTCAGGTATGTCTATGTTTGCCCATGGAAGTCTGCTGATGAACCACAAAATGAATCAAAATATTGAGTAACTCAGGCAATCCCATTGATATTTCTTCTTTTCAGTAAAAATTGGGAAGGGTTAGGTTAAGTAAGCCAATGAGGTCTTCATAGTTTCTTTATTATTTTGGCTCTGTTGACGTGTGTTACCATCAAAATTGTCTAAGGATCGCTAGTCTAGGGTAGCAATTCCAAGCCAAAAGCACGTAAAGGTTGAAAGGCTGAATCTTGTTTCCTTACTTGGAGATGCAAAACGCACTAGAGCATAATGAAGACTCCAAGTGGCTGAGGCAAGTGTTTAACATTGTCTAACCCTTCCCCCAATTACTTTGAACCAAAGCCACTTTTGTTTCTGCTCATAAATATATAATAATATCTTGGAGATTATCAGGATTCCAAGGAAAACATTTTGGGAACTGGTGTCTTTGGGGCAATGAAGCAAACATCATCTAAGTCTGTGTATAATCATAGCCAACCAGCCGCAGACCCACAAACTTGGCTACATTAGCTGTAAAGTGTCACTGCACCCTTTTCAATTTGCTCTTTGGCTATTTTAAACTAGGATTATTTTGACTGTGATTATTAAAGAATGTGGATGGACAAAACCACAACAAGATAAGAACTCACCCCAGTAAAAATGGCCATTATCAAAAAGTAAAAAAAAAAAAAAAAAAAATAGGTGCTGGCAGTGTTGTGGAGAAAAGGGAATGCTTATACACTGTTGGTGGGAATGTAAATTAGTTCAGTCATTGTGGAAATCCATGTGGCACTTCATCAAAGAGCTAAAAACAGAACTACCATTTGACATACCCATTGCTGGATATGTACCCAAAGGAATATAAATCGTTAGACCAAAAAGAACCATGTACACATATGTTCATTGCAGCCCTTTTGACTATGGCAAAGACATAGAAAAAACTTAAATGCCAATCAATGGTAGACTGTATAAAGTAAATTTGATACATCTAAACCGTGGAATAATATGCAGCCATAAAAAAGAATGCTATCATGTCTTCTACAGGAACATGGATGTAGCTGGATGCCATTATCCTAAGCAAACTAACATAGGAACAGAAAACCAAATACTGCATGTTCTCACTTATAAGTGGCAGCTAAATGATGAGAACACATGGACACTAAAAGGGAAACAACACACAGTGGGGCCTACTTGAGGGTGGAGAGTTGGAGGAGGGAGACAAACAGAAAAAATAACTATTGGGTACTAAGTTTAGTACCCGAGTGATATAATTTGTACACCAAGCCCCCATGACATGAGTTTACCTATATAACAAACCTGAACATGCATCTCTGAATCTAAAATAAAAGTTAAGAAAGATTGTAGATTGAGACTTCAGAATTATTGATGAAAGACCAACAAATGACTAAGATGCATGTGACAATTTATACATGCACACACCATACAAATACAAACACACACATAATTTCACAGGGGAACAATTCACATCCCACTGTAAGTGAAAGGCACTCTCTGGAATAAGCCATATATGTGGGTTTGCACAAGTATATTCACTTACATTTACACACCCAGAATTAGGAATTCAAAGTAAATTCACTGAGCATTTTTTTTTTTTTGAGATGGAGTCTCATTTTGTTGCCCAGGCTGGAGTGCAATGGTGCAATCTTGGCTCACCACAACTTCTGCCTCCTGGGTTCAAGCGATTATCCTGCCTTAGGCTTCCAAGTAGCTGGGATTATAGGCACCTGCCACTATCCCTGGCTAATTTTTTTGTATTGTTAGTAAAGACGGGGTTTTGTCATGTTGACCAGGCTCACTGAGCATTTTTGACCATTGAAATAGGACAACTTCATCTTAAACTAACAAATGAGAGCTTAAAAAAAGCAATTTATTTCTGCCTCCACCGATTTCAAAGCTATTTTCCATATTAATGACTGTCTTCTTGCATGTAGTGCTGCTTAAAATAATTTAATAGATGTTTTCTCTTCTTTTGGGAAATATGCCTTTAAGGTCCACTCCATTCTCAAGGCAAGGAGAAACTTCTGATAGTAATAATTATAATTTAAGAGAGACTTGGTAAATGATAATTTTAAAGACAGGGATTTTGAACTTCAAGTGATCTAAATATTCTTTACACATAGAGGTAATCAATGTCCTTACTTTTTTGTAATTACTTTCATGTTTTACTTTTACCTCTTGTTTATGCATCCCTGAAAAATATAACTTTGCCTGACTTAGAGATTCACATGAGTGAAATAGTTCTGTATAATTTCTTTATTTTTTTCTTATCGCATGGCATTGTAAGAGTCACCTATGCTGTTGCGTGTAGTTCTGATATGTTCATTTTCTTTGCTATATATCATTCCAAGGTATAAATATAGACAAATTTATTACTCCATTCTACTATTCATGCATATTTTGGTTGTTCCACTTTTTGGAAGAAATCTGCATCACTGAGTGGCAGCTTCAAAGACAGCCACAAGATTATCCAACCTCCATCTAATGTGACATGAGCAGGAAATAAGCCATTTACTACCGAATAGCCTATCTTAACCTGAGTAGTATAACTAGTAATTTAAAAAAATCCTCTAAAAAATTTCCAGGCTCTTGTAGCTTCACTGGTAAGTTTGACCAAATATTCAAAGAAGTAAAAAAATTCCAATTTTACGCAAACTATTTCAGAGTCTAGAAAACCTCTGTAAACACCCTGGTTTACTGAGTGTAGTAGATGATAGCTCCCCAAGGATGTCCATGGCCTAGTTCCTGGAACGTATGAATACGTTACCTTCCATGGAAAAAGGGACTTTGTAGTTGTGTTAAAGTTGTCCTTGAGATGGGGAGATTACCCCATTATCCAAGCAAGCCCAGTGACTTCAGAAAAGCAAATAAACTTTTCTGGCTGCAATCAGAGCAAGGTGTGACTGTGGAAGGAGGATGAGAGAGATGTGACAGGAGAGGGACTCAGACTGGCTGTTGTTGGCTTTGAAAATGGAGGATGGTGTTTTCAAGCAAAAGATATGGAAGCCTCTCGAAGCTGGTGATGATCCTCAGTTTACAGCCAGCAAGGAATTAGGAACCACGGTACTGTAATCTCAAGGAGCTAAATTCTGCCAACAATCTAAATGAGTAGGAAACAGATTCTCCCCTAGAATCTTGAGATCAGAATGCAGCCCTGAGGCCACCTTGATTTGGTTTTAGCCCAGTGAGACCCATGTCGGATTTCTGACCTCTAGAACTGTGAGATAATCAATTTGTGTTGTTTAAGTCACTGAGTTTGTGGTAATTTATTACAGCAACAATAGAAAACTAGCATGCTGGTATGACCATACCAAACTCTGGCAAGGACAGTAAATGAAAGAAAAATATTAGGCCAAGTTTATCTATAAACTTAAATGTTATCCTATGCAACATGTAAGTAAACTAAACCCAACAATATACAAAAAGGAAAATGCATTGTAACCAAATGTGTTTATATCAAGAATGCGAGAATGTTGCCAGAAAATCAATAATATAATTTACCACATTGAGAGATTTAAGGAATGTGTCACGTGATGTCCTCAGGAGATGCAAAACAGCGCCTGAAAAAATTCAACATCTCTTTGCGATCATTTATTTATTATTTGTAATGATCACATCCATTTACATTTTTATTAATATACACAGACTCTAAGAAAATGAGAAATGGAAGGAAACTTCCTAAGCTTGGTAAAAATTACCTATAAAACCATATAGCAAATATTCTACTTAATTGGATCACACTGAAAGTTTCCTATGAAATTGAGAATAAAACAAAGATCACCTCTTATATTTCACATTGTAGTGGAATCCCCAGCCAGTATAGGATTGTAATTTTTAATTATTGAAAATGAAGAAACAAGTCATTATTATTTGCAGATGACATACTGAGTACTTGGAAAATCCGAAAGAACGGCTATATCAACTATTAGAATGTTAAGTAAAATTCAGCAAGTTTGTTGCATAAAAAAGTACAAAAATAAATTGTATTTTTATTTGTCAGGACCATACAAGTGTCTAGAAACATCATAAAAGACACGGGGAAAATTACAAAACTTTATTAAGAAGCATTAAAGGCACACTATATTTATCAATTCAAAAATTCCTTTTAAAGATGTTAATTTCCTCCAACTTGATTTATAGGTTCAAGATCATCCCAGTCAAAATCTCAATTGAGGATATTTTTGATGAAACTGGAAAAACTGATTCCAGAATTTATATAGAAATACAAAAGGCCAGCAGATGTTGTGGCTCCCACCTGTAATCCTAGCACTTTGGGAGGCTGAGATGGGCAGACTGCCTGAGCTCAGGAGTTCGAGAACAGCCTGGGCAACACGGTGAAACTCTGTCTTTACTAAAATACAAAAAAACAAGCCGGGCATAGTAGCATGTTCCTGTAGCCTTAGCTACTCGGGGGCTGAGGAAGGAGAATCACTTGAACCTGAGAGGTAGAGGTTGCAGTGAGCTGAGATGGCACCACTGCACTCCAGCCTGGGCAACAGAGTGAGACTTTGTCTCCAAAAAGAAAAGAAAAGAAAAGACGAAAAGAAAAGAAAAGAAAAATACAAAAGGCCAATAACTGAAAAATCCCCACGCAAAAAAGTGGGAGGACTTGCACTACCAGAAAAAAAGGACTCAATAATATCAAAAACTATAATATTAGCATAGGAATACAAAAACAGACTACTGGAACAGAGTAGAGAATGCAGAAACAGACCACCCAATTACAGTTAACCTGTGACAAAGTTAGCATAACAGAGCAGGGGGGAGCAATAGTATTTTCAGTACATAGTGCTGAGGTAATCAACATTGTATAAAGAGAAATTGCAATTTCATCCCTACCTCACACTATATATGAATATCAATTCCAGGTATTCTGTTCACTTAAATGTGAAACTTTATGTCCAGCTTGTAGGAGATAACATAGAAGAATATATTCATGCCCTCAGAATAGAAAGACGCTTTAAAGAAGGAAGACTCAGCAAGCACTGATCATCCATGATGTGTTATCTGGAAGTTTGCTCTCTAGTCCATTTCCTGTCCTCTGCTCTGCACTGTACAGGAGAGGCTGACCCCTGGAATCTGTGGAGTCCATGCTCCCTTGCAGCTGGCATTTGATTGGGTTGGTTTAACAGGATTCATTGGCTGGAGCTTGGTGGTAGGAGGAAGAAAGAAGCTCTTGAGGTGACTCCTCTGGCAGTGACTCCATCTCCTCCCAGACAACCCCAGGTCCTTCCCAGGTCCCAGCTCCCACTGGGCAGCCCACCTCATGGGTTCAGCTCCCATGGGTAGTGCCACCTCCATTCTGGTCAACTGACTTCCTCCCTTTGGCCCTGCAGCCCTTGGGAATGACAGTCACTTCTTGCTGTAGCTACTCTCTGATTACCTCAGTGTCCCCTGTGTGGCTTCTCAGTAACTCCAACACTTTTGCGACAAGTTCTCCATATTCAGTTTTCTCTATTAAACCATGTGGTGGCAGTTCTTTTTCCCTTGTTTTTTGGGCTTCCTGTTCTCTTCACTTTGAACATATAGAAAAAAAATAAATGAATTCAAGTTCCATTAAAAAAAGAACTTCTGTTCACCAAAACCAACATATAGGCATGGAAAAGACTAAACATCTTTACTCCAATTATATAAACAATCCTGAAAGCAATTTTTTAGAAACTGACAAACCAACAAAAAATATGCAAATATTTGACATCTGCAGTCAATAAGATCTTATATAACCCGAGAAGATTTTCTTCTTTCCTGCAAAGAGATACAAATCCATCTTCTTTCGTACTTTCTTCCCTGTTGTAGATAGTGGCGGGCAAACAGTCTGTAGCTTCACATCCGTTTTCTGCTTATCCGCAGCATGCTTTGCTGCATCACCTTGGGTGCTGCCATCTGGAGAGGGCATTCCTGGGGGAGGCTCACAAACCCAGACCTGGGCTTTGAAGTATGATTGACTTTTCAAACTTAAAATAATATGAACTTTCTTCTTCATCAGAAATCTTTAGCCAAAGAGTAAAAGGGGGTTTTCTTTTTCTGGACATTTTGAAATGAATCTTTCAAGAGAATAGATATTTGACTTATGATGTTTTAAAATGTTTCTCATCCTCAGATCTATCTATCATCTATCTATCTATCTATCTATCTATCTATCTATCTATCTATCTATTATCTATTTAAACTCTCCCTCTGTGTGTGTGTGTGTTCATAGAGAAAATGAGAATAATTATTTTGTAAATGGAGAACAGATTTTACTTAAATTTTTCTTTGAAAACACTACCCTCTTAAATGGGCTGCCAATATTCTATTAAATGTAATTTAGCCATTTATTCACTCTTGATAATTAAAGTTGCTCAACAATTGTTTAACATGACAAATGGTAAAATCTGTGCAACCCCCCAGTGACTTCGTTTGTGCCTAAGTCTTTGACAGGTTCCCAGGGATGCTGATACGGTGGTTCAGGACCACTCTCTGAGAAGCTGGGCCCCAGCAGCTCTAGGAGTGGAAAGAGCTCCTCTCCAGGGAGGCTGCCCCGCCCGTCTCATGCTCCCTTCACCCTGCCTACCCCTTTGCATAGTAAATGTATAATAATTATGCTGTGCTCAGTTACCCTGTTTGGGGGGGCCCCAGTTCCTGCTGTGTCCTGGCTCGTTCTGTGCTTTTAACTCGTTACATGTAAGACCTTATACAAACTGCCTTTTAAAACCAGAAAAACACAGAGAAAATAAAAGCAAAAAGCTGGCCCTCCTAACTCCTAGTGACCAAGGTCAACAAGAAGAATTCAGACAACAGTGTGATACTGCTTTTCTCTTGAGAGAAATCGGAGAAAAAGAAATTCCTACACTTGGGTCTGGCACTGCTGCGGACTCTATAGTCTGATCTATTTTTCGACTCTGTGACACTTGGACAAAATTAGACCTTGAGGGCATTCTCCACACCGTTTCAACCCAGGCCTTGTCAAGGAGTGGTTTTAGGAGACAGGCAGCCTAGCCTCTCGCAGAGACTTGCAGAGTGGAGCTCCCTGGCCCTCTAACCTCCTTTCCCCATCTAACCCTTCTTGTGAACAGTAAAGTTCAAGTCACTTCTTGAGAAAAAATTCTGACAGAAAATGAGCCTGAGGATGCCACAAAAGCGGGGAAAGTCCACAGAAAGAAGCCCATGGGAGGGTAGGGGGTGGTCAGACGTCAGACCCCATTTTACCCCTCAGTTCGTCCAAGGAACATTCAGCATTTAGACAGTCCTCTGCCTCACACAGCACATGGAAGGCTCCTCTCATGGAGTGACTGGCAGCCAGATGACACATGGTACTTCCCAGGGACAGAAAGTTGAAAAGCATGAAAATAAGACTTGCCTATTATTTCCATAGGCATTTCGTATTTGGTGTTTGACAATGGGAAAAAAAGTCCCCAAGTGATGAGTGAACACAATCATCCCCAATTCACTCTATGACCATCATTTCCCTTTTCCCGGTACATACTATACTGCTAAAGAAAAAAATGGTGTTATTAAAAACATGTGAAAAATTCTTCTCAGAGAGCTCAGCTTTCAGACACAGATAAAAGATGCCTACAGAATGGATGCACGTCTTTCTGCAGAATGGGGCACCCCTCGGATATTTGACTGTCTGAATATGAATAGGCATATGCCAAACTGAGACGTGGCTTCCCACACAAACGATACAACAAACACACCCACTATTCATTTCACGCACCAACCAAAGGCGTTATTTGTCATAAAAATACAAGGCTTCCAACCAAGCTCTTGGACAGGTAAGCTGTCAGTGATTCAAACCACACAGGCTTGCTATGATAGAAGTCATGCTAGAGTCTGCAATTCACGCCTGGCTTTTCTTTCTTAAGGCTTGGAGCACGACCTGTTCACAACCCGATGGATGATTTTATCGCAAAGAAGTTTAGGGGAGTAAAGCAGCACCATGGGGCCGTCCTGGCCACAGGGCTGACCGGAGGCACATGGATCGTCTTCTCCCTGTGTGCAGGGTTTTCTTTGTGCCAATTTCCCTCCTCAGGGATCCTGTCTCTCCTTTCAGTCTGTCCTCAGAGAAATGATCTGGAACTTCTGAGGCATAATTGATGCGATCTCCTCCTAGAATTGCCTCCCTGCTGAAACGATGAAACTCTACAAATGGAATTTCATGCAGGAGAATGGGGTTATTTAGGGGGCAGGGGATTAGGAATTCTTACCGTGGTTACTGACCCAGACCTTTTATGACCACAAAATGTAAGAATCAGGTTCAGTACACAGCTCTCTGTTCTCCACGGTTCAAACACCATTGTGTACCCTGGAACAGATAAGACCTTTTATCAGGGCAATCTGTTGCTGACACACGCAGCAGTGCAGATTGTACACATCTTGTGGTTTTTATCTTCCCAAAAGCCTGTGACATCCATTTCCAACTTTGAGTTTCTGATTTAGTCATTGTTGAGCCGATACAGTTGTCACAATTAGGAACAGTGTTAGAACACACTTCTCTCAAACTTCCATGCCATCTTCTTTGCTTGCCTTACTTAAAACAAGATGAAAAGAACCTTGCCAATGTTCATCCTGTCCAGAGTCTCCTTCTGACCTGTTTGCATGAGACGATGTGGCATCTATCTTCCCTCTTTAACAAGCATCACTATTTCTTTCAGGATGAATAAGCAAGCAGTTGGCCATTGAGTTTTTAAAAATCATACTCCATAGGGATTACATGTCATTTTTGATGTTTATGAAGGCTGCCACTAGGCTCACAATAACATTTTTTATTTTTTGCTTTCAATGGGATTGAAGGCTTCCAATTTCTAATTCTTTTCTCTCCTCCTTGTTAACAAAAGCATTGATACATAAGTTTGTTCCTTGTCAAAACCCTAATAAACAAGTTTTAGTGGAATTCAGGAGTAATTCCACCTATTTTTGGAAACATTATGAAGTATCATAAAGGTTTTTTTGTCTCCTAGGTATTTCCAATTTTTCTTGCCTAAATTTCCTCCCTCCCTCCCTCTCTCTCTTTCTTTCCTCCTCTCTGGGTCTTGCTGGAGTGCAGTGGTGTGATCATAGCTCACCGAAATCTCAAACTCCTGGGCTAAGGTAATCTCCCTTACATATATATATATATACACATACATACATATATATATACATACATACATATATATACATATACATACATACATATATACATATATACATATATATATATATATATATGTTTCTGGCAAGAGAGGAACTCTAATGGTTTCCTAATGTCTGGAGCGGCGGTGTGACCATATCCATAGTGCTGGTTTTGGAGTGCAGGGGTCAGTCTGGATTCAATTCCAGATCGTCAGCTTCCTACCTTTGTCACCTTGGGCAGGTACTTTGACTGTGTGATTCCCCATTTGTACCACTTTTCAAATGGAGAAAATCCAATTACCTCAGAGGATTGGTGCAAGGAGAATCTGTGCAGTGCCCTGGGTCCAGCACCTCCCCAAGTCTGGTCTCTGTAAAGGCTTCCTTTAGTGACTATCCTTGGGCCAGAAGTGAGGTCACCCGAATTTCCACCCTGTTAAACTGACTATCTGCCTGGTTATAGCGGATCACTTTATTTCTTCCTGGGGTACATGGAGGGAGGGTTGTGCTCTCAGGAAGCCGTCTTCAGCCTTCAGGGCTCCAGGCCATGCTTCCTTCCTTCCCTGCCTGGCTGCATCTCTGAACTGTGAGTCTTTTCCCCACACCTGCCTGAACACCTGCTGATCTCCCGTGTCACTTCCCTCCTGCCCTCAGCCCACATTCCTGCTTCTGATGTTCACACCATACCACTGCCTCTTCAATGTCATCTCACCCCTTAAAGTTTTTTCACTCTCTTTTGATTTCTCTCTTTGATTGACCTGTATATACCAGGCAGAGTTTATAGGACTGGAAAATCTATTTTTCCCCACTGTAAAGCATCATATGGGCATCTGAGACCAACGCAGTACAGTTTTCACTGGACGGGACTGACTAGAACTGGCCTCCCTTCTTGCCGCCTCCCCGTCCCAAGTGCTGGAGGTCCCCGTAGGCTTGGGCTCACCCTCGGCTCTCCCCGTTCCTGGCAGCCATCATAAGCTGCCAGCTGTCACCTCCCATATTATAGGATATAGCAATTTGGCAATCTTCTTCCTTAGATTCCCTATTAAAATCTCATAAAACTTCTTTTTACTTTGGCTTCTGTCTCTGGATTTTAAGATAAAATCTTGCAGTACCTTACCCTGTACATTGCAAGTTTTGACATTTTCCCTCATCTGTTACACAATCAAAAGTCCCTTCCCTTCTCTTGAATATGCCTCCTGTCTTTCACCAGCCATCTTTCCTTTTCTTGTCTTTTTTCCTTGTTTAGATTGATAATAATTACCTGTATTTGTGCACTTCATATTTTAAAGTTGCAACTTTTCAACTACATCAAAGACAGGTGGGCAGGAGTTTGTCAAGTCAACAAAAGGAATGGGCATTGGAGTCCAAGACAAAGGGATCCCGGTCAGGACTGGGAGTGCATCCCTGCTATTAATTACGTATAGTTTCATCCTGGACAAGTGATTTGAATTTGGAGTTTTCATTTCCTATAAAATCTTTTTTATGTTATCTTGGGAAGAATAAATGAGATAATATAAAAATACAAGTCAGTAAGCTCAAATATGAATTTGAATGCAGACTATGATAATTATCACAAAGGAAATTGAAGATACGGTGTTAGTTGCTACAGCAAAGGCTGGGGAGACCCTGAGGAATTCAATTCTAAACACCAAAGTCTGGTTACAACAGAAAACCTCCTTGCCCGAGTCTTGATTCTGGCTGCTGGACTCAACTGGTGAGTGAGGAATGCTGGATGCAAGACAGTCAAAGAGCTCATGCCTGCAGCTGAGATGTGGGACTCAGCCAGTGATTGTCCAGCTTTCTCACCCTGAGGCATTTTCTTTTTCTCCTCCTGAGTTCTCCAGGGGGTCTGAGCTGAGCTGCACACCACAGTGGCTGGTTTGATCATAACCTTTTCTTGGCCTCCTTCCTTTCCCTCTCTCATTTCCCCACTCCCCTGCTGTGTTCCCTGGGATGACCTTGCAAATAAATCCCAATCAAATCCTTGCCTCCATGACTGCCAAGTCAGGGCTCTGTGTCTCCCTAAAGACATTCATTTATGAAAAGAAATTAATCCCATGACAACCAGACTGTGAAGGGAGCAAATGGTTCTTGGCTGCTACTATTTCTCTAAAGAGTGTGAACCTGTGAATTTTACCTTATATGGTGGGGTTCCCAACCCCTGGGCCATAGACCCATGATGGTCCATGACCTGTTAGGAACTGGGTTACACAGCAGGAGGTAATCGGCAGGCAGGTGAGCATGCATTTCCATCTGAGCGCCACCTCCTGTCAGATCAGTGACAGTATTAGATTCTCATAGCAGCCAGAGTCCTATTGTGAACTGCACATGCCAAGGATCTAAGTTGCATGCTCTTTATGAGACTCTAACGTCGGATGATCTGAGGTGGAACAGTCCCCATCCTCTGGGGAGACTTTTTTGAAAGACAGGTTTTTGCATTGTCTTCCATGAAACCAGTCCCTGGTGCCCAAAGGGTTGGGGACCACTGGTATATGGGACAGAGGGACTTTATAGATGTGATTAATTTAAGGATTTTGAGACGAGGAGATTATCTTGGATTATTCAAGTAGAGTCTAAATGCAATCACCTAGATCTTTATCAGAGGAAAGCAGAGGAGAAGGCAACGTGTCTATGGAGGCAAAGACTTGGAGGTGGGGCCACAAGCCAAAGAATGCAGGCAGCCCCCAGAAGCAGGAAGAGGCAGGAATAGATTTCTCCCTGTAGCCTCTGGAGGGAGTGCAGCCCTATCAACTCCTGCATTTCAGCCAAATAGGACTGATTTCAGACTTCTGAGCTCTATAAATGTGAGAAAATAAATTTCAGTTGTTTAAAGCCACCAAGTTTTTTGGGAATTTGTGACAATAGCCACAGGAAACTAATGCAGAGGGTAAGAGAGGCCAGAAAGGAAAAGGAGGGTGGACTGCAGCCTGGTCTAGATGGAGCCTATTTCCTATCTCTGAGCCATCTCAAAAGCCAAGCCTCATCCCACAGCTGCCATGGTTGTCTGTGGAAGCCCCGTGGGATCTCAAGGACTTAGGAAACTGCAGCCTACCCCATCGACGTTCCCAACTCCTATTCTTTGCCATGATCTCTCTCCTTTCGTGTGCACACAGTGAGAGCCTTCCTTTCCCTTCCTTCACCTCCAAGAACTTCATTCTTGCTTAACCTAACTACTCACTTGTCCATGCGATAATAGAGGAGTCAGCAATTTTTGGTTTTCTTCTTATGAGGTGAGCCCTCATAGCCTTTGCATCAGCACTCATTTGATTAGTGATGCCATGTGTGGATCAGCTACCAATTCTGACCTTGCATTCATGTCCGTCTGCAATGTGACCTTTCTGCTCTTCCCGTTAAGAGATTGAGTCTACTCCTCTCCCTTTAAATTGAGGCTGGCCTTGTGACCAACAGAAGGCAGAAGTTCTGATCTAAGGCTCCAGTGGTCTCACAAGCTTCTCCTAGCTCTCATGGAACCCTGCCTGCTGCCATGTGAACAAATCTAGGTAGCCTGCAGAAGGTGAGATATACCTGAAGCAGAGACAAGCTCTCTGAGGCGAAGTCAGCCAAGACCAGTCAACCCTCAGCTGACTGCAGGGGGATGAATGAACCACGGTAAAGTTAGCCAATACCACTGCAGATCAGTGGAACCACCAGGTCAGCCCACAGACTCATGAACTAAATAAAATGTTGCTGTTTTAAGTCATTCAAATATGGGATGTTTTATTATGCAGCCACAGATAATTGATACATCATGTCTTAGGGTTTCTTGCTGTTCCAAGCATGCCACAATACCAAGGACTATCATAGCCCCAGGTCCGTGTATTTTTTTTTTCTGAAAGCCCCCAGAGCAATTCCTAGTTGTATACTTACAGCATCAGAAAAGGAGATGATTATAAATAAAGTGTCAATAGAGGCTACTTTTCCTTTCGGAATAAGCTGAAACAGAGAATTATAAAGCACTCTAAGCATCTGAGGAATAATAGAAATATTAAAACCTACCAGACTTGCTATAAATTTGCTTTCCATCACTCTGAAGTGTCTTAAGTAGAAAAATTTGGAAATTAAGTCAATCCTAGAGCCAAACAATTTTAATAGATCTGATGGAAATTTTCCTTTCTGGTCCAATTAGAAACAGGTAATTAATATTTATATTTTGGAATAGTTGCACATAACCAGAATGTATGTGGGTCTGTGTAAATAGAATTCAGCTTTTGGCAGTCTTCATCATTTCTCAGACCATTGAACTAAGCGAGTCCTTCAGCTGCCTATCTCTTTCCCTTATGAGGAGGGGTGGGGACAGCAAGACTTACATGACCTCCAGGACAACGTGAGCACCAGAGAGAGATGAAGTGTTTATCAAAGCAGGCCTTCCCCCAACAAAGACCATGTCATCTTCCCTCCTATGAGGGAATAAATCAATCTAGTATTTATGGCAAGAAATTAAATTTTCTCCATGCAAATCAGTTGCCTGGCATTCAATTTCATTGCCACCATGGGGTGAAGAGAATGTATATCTAACTTCTCTGCTTTATCAAGTTTCATCATGGCTTTTAAATCTACAACAGAATTAATGTTTTGTCTAGTTGTTTCTTCCTTGTTCATGGGCATATCAAAAGCTCTCTCAAAGGAATGGAAAAATCTTCTTCCATTGTACCTAATCAAGTACATATTTCAGTTAGAGGTTAATTCTTGCATAAACCTTATGATTCTTTTTTTTTTTCTGGTGTGATCTAATCCAGAGGTAGTCTCATTCCTGAACAAATGAATGCCTTTAGTAATTCCAATAATTATGATCCTCTTAAAGCTGTAGAAAAAAAATCAGTTGGGATCAGATATTTTGAAAATTTATAGGCAAAAGCTGGAATAGCTCTTGTCAGATGAGCAACAAACAATTTCTATTTCTCAGATTCTCCAATTGCCTTTTGCTAATCCTCTGTAGTTCCAAAATATTCAGAAAGAAAGGAAAATGTTAAAAACTGTTTTTTTTTTTTTTTACATACGTGTCTACATTAGCTTTGAGTTTTTATTTGCAGTAAATGCTCATGATAATTACGGAATCACTAATGCTCAGCACTGGAAGAGATCTCAAAGATTTTATAAACAAAGTACCTAATATTTAAATTCCTTCTGCTACATCAATCTAAATGATCATTCAATTTTTGCTTGCATGCCCACAAAAATGGTAGCACACCACCTGATATGAAGCTCATTACTTCTTTGGCTATTTCTGACCATCCCTAACCTTCTCTACATTGAGGTGAAATAGATTTCCTAGAAACTGTTGACCATCAGTTATTGTCCCCAGAATTGACAAAAGTCAGAACTGAAAATGACTTTCTAGACGTCATCTTCTGATGTTTTCCAAATAACAGAACCATTAGTGGAATATAAAAATCCATTTATTAGGGTACAACCAACATTTTACCAAATGAGATAAAAAAGAGTATTGGAGTGCATAACCTGTAGTAAGGAAGCATTTTGTTTTGTAAAATTTCGTTTCATATATATGAAACAAAACGTGTGTGTGTGTGTGTGTGTGTGTGTGTGTGTGTGTGTGTTTGGTTTCAAGGCAAACTTTATTTTTTGCTCTGAGTAATTTTAGAAACTTAGAAAACACTGATGTTTACCTCCCCATTTTGCAGATGAGATAAATTAGACCCTGAAAAGTAAAATGACTTGCTTAAGATCCCCCAGCTGGCCAAAAGAAGAGTCCAGCTGGAATTTTCCTGACCTACATCTAGTGCTCTTTGAGGTACAACATCAGCCTTCCTGAAAAAGCTTAATTCTTCTTCTGTATTCAGACAGCAAATAATACTCTTGCATTTCCACTGAGTTTTCTCTTCTTCTTGAATAATATTCCTATTTTTTAAGATAATGCCTCAAATAAGATGCTTTCAAAGCGCTTAAGCATCCTCATTTACCCTGTTCTCTCTATGCTTGAAGTTGTTTGTACACATTTATAAATGTTGTATTCAGAGCTCATTTTTTGTTCAATGTATCAGTGGGGTCATCATCTCTGTTATTTCTGACTTACTGCCTCTATAAAGATAATCTAAGTTTGCATTACTGTTTTGGAAAGCCATAATATATTATTGAGTCTAGTTGAATTTATTTTCAATTCAACCACCTAATTTTTTTACTTGTGGGAAAGAAGGAAGGAAGAGAGTCAGAACCACAAGGAAGGAGGAAAAGCACCTAGCACGTGTGAAGGACCCAACCATAGCCCAGGCACTTTCACAAGTGTTAACTGCCTACTCAGCATAATTTAGTGAACTTTTTATTAACATCATTGTATAGATGATAAACTGGACTTCAGGAATGTCAAGAAACTTGTCAAGATCAACTTAAATGGCAGAACCGGAGATTGAGAAAGTATTGACCATGAGTTTCCTCCACTGAGAATGTAAAAGGTTGGTGTACAGGAACAAACATGCTACCTTAATTTTCTCACTATGCAAAGGTGGATGGGTGGATACTCCTGCACCTACATTCTGGTTAACTTTGGTAGAGCTCTAATTCCATAGCCGGTGACCTTCCTGATAACTCCCTGTGAGTGCTCTGCTTTCTTCGGACTGCTTTTCTTCCACTCCCATGTTCTTACAACACCTTTCTGGGCCTTCTAGAAAAAGAAATCAGACTCTTCATTGGTTTCTACAAGGAATCCACTCACATGGTGTATTTTACCACTGTGGGGGCATTAATGTATATTTTTGGTTAACAATGAGGAGGGTATACATGGTCTCCATTTCACTGACTTTATTGCATCTTTCTCTGCTTCTAGCACAATTAAAATAAATTATTTCTCTTTGTCACACACAGAGGTTCTACCTACAATCAGTCCATTGGTGGCAGTGGGAAGCTCAACTTCTCTCTCATGGAATTTTTTCCAAGCGAATACAGTGAGCCCTCCATATTTGTGAGTTCCTTATCTGTGGACTCAACTAACTGAATATTGAAAATATTTCTAAACAAAGGAGATGACTGCCTCTGTGCTGAACATGTACAGACATTTTTCCTTATAATTATTACCTAAACAATATAGCAGAACAACTATCTACATAGCATTTACATTGTAGTAGGCATTATAACTAATCTAGACATGATTTAAAGCATGTGGGAGGATGTGCATAGGTTACATGAAAATACTGCTCCATTTTATATCAAGGACCTTAGCATCTGCTCTTTATGCCTGAATCTGAAAATACTGGTATCCTCCAGGGGTGGGTGGTGGTCCAGGAACGATTCCCCCATGGATATTGAGGGACAATTCTACAGCATCCTTCTTTCAAAGGTTTCTAGTAAATACAATTTTCTCCCTCCCATTATACCATTATTACATTTCATACTATTGTACAATATTATTTATTTATTTATTTTGAGACGGAGTCTCACTCTGTTGTCCAGGCTGGAGTGCAATGGTATAGGCTCGGCTTACTGCAAACTCCTCCTCCTGGGTTCAAGCCATTCTTCTGCCACAGCCTCCCAAGTAGCTGGGACTACAGACAGGTACCACCACCGCTGGCTAATTTTTGCATTTTTGGTAGAGATAGGGTTTCACCATGTTGGCCAGGCTGGTCTCAAACTCCTGACCTCAGGTGATCCACCTACCTTGGCCTCCCAAAGTCTTGGGATTACAGACATGAGCCAACGTGCCCGGCCTATTGTACATTATTCAAAAGGAGACCTTTTCTCCCTCAGTTTCGGCCGAATCTACAAAAGCTGTGAGTAATAAAGGAGGCACCAAAGGCCCAAACATCCTAAACAAAAGGATTAGAGAGCACATGCAGAATACTGACATCAGAAAGTCATAAAAGTGTGGCCAGAATTAGCCTCTCACCCAGCATAAGGTTCTGGGAGAGCCAAGGAGGGCAGGTTGTTAACGTTTTCTTGCATTTCCCTCCTGCCCCCAAGGGGAGAGGAACATTTGTCACTCTCTTTTCCAACTATGTGAGAAGAGCGTTAAGGTGACAATTTAGAGAGTTGTCTTGTGCCCCACGGAGTTCGGGAAGCATCGGGACTGGTGTTGGAGTTTTGCCAGGAAAAGTCTAAGGCAGGAGGGCGTGTGCGGATGAGTCAGAGTCAGCCGAGCCAGGTCGAGAGAACTGCAGATTCACTGAGTGAGTGCAAAGGTCCACGCTTTCCACTGCCCAGGTGTGGACCCTGCAAAATGAAACTGGCCTGGGTTGTCTTAAAAAGTGTTTTGTGCAAGAAAAATTCTGAAGAGTGGGCTGAGGGACTGATGCCAGAATCCCCCAGGAGTAGGGGAGGAGTCGTTAAGTCATCAGCTGTGGAAAAGGCATTTTCCAGTTGAGGGACCTATAGGTAGAAGCCGCCAGCAGAGGATCCCCAAGGAACCCACAAAGGTGCCCCACAAAAGAGAATTCATTGTGAACATCCAGTGTACTCAGGGAGTACCAATTCCAAGTGACCAAGTGTCAGTCAGGACAGAAGTCTTCACATCCTATCTCCCTTCTCATTTTACCTGCTGCATTCCCGGAGAGCGAGAAACTCCAGGGACCACAGCTAGTGAGTGGGAGTGGAGATAGGAAATGGTCATGAAGCCAACCTACTCCACTGCTCTCATTTATTTACCTCTGAGTCTGGGTATAGCTGCGCTGGGTTGGGGAAGGCAGAAGCTTTGATTGGATAAGTTCAAAGTTTTGATGATCCATCTGGAGTGGACTGGGAGTTGCGAGATCATTAGAGTGCCTTGGACATTTTAATGCTGTAGTGAAGGAACTACTTGATTCTTTTCTAAGAGTGACCCCTGCAATACTATAGGACAGATCCCAGATGTCATACAGTGGCAGTAAAGAATGGGTCAATGACTACCCTGGGCCTGGTAGCTTATACCTATAATCCCAGTACTTTGAGAGGTCAAGGCAGGAGGATTGCCTGAGGCCAGAAGTTGAAGACTAGCCTGGGTAACATAATGAGACCTTGTCCTGAGAATATATAAAAAAGCTGGACATTGTAGCATGAGCCTGTATTCTTAGCTATTCAGGAGGCTGACGCAGGAGGATTGCTTGAGCCCAGGAATTCGAGGCTGCAGTGAGCTATGATGGTGCCATGGCATTCCAGCCTGGGCTATAGAGTGAGACTCTGTCTCTTAAAAAAAAAAAAAGAAGAAGAAGAAAAGAGAAAGAATGGGTAAATGGAGTAAGTTTAACAGGAAGTAGTGAGAAAAAACACATTTAAATTAAGTTTGTTTTGTTACACATTATCAATGCCAATTGTTCAGTTAGTAATGAACAAAATAAGACAATTGTAATAGCCAAGAAAGCTCTTTCCCTCTTTCCATGTGTTTGCTCTCTCATCCAATTTCTTATCACTCATAGATTTGATAAATCATTTCTATTAAAGTCGCAAGAAGTTATTCCACGAGGCTAACCATTGGCATTGCCATGGAGTTGTATTCTGATTGGGTTGTAAGCACAGGATGCCGGGTGACAATGAATAAATTTCAGGGGACAGATGTTGTATTTGGGTAACATATTGATCACACACAGGGATTGCTTGTTAGAGAAGGTACTTGTTCAATTATGAGATGCTATAATGAATGTTAGTACCAACTTGACTTTTCTTCTCATCATTGCTACCATCTGAATATAGTTTGAAATTAAGTATATAATGATTACAAATCAGGACACACTTTTACAAACTCTCCATACCTTTTTGTAAAGTAACATAATAAAGTGACTAAAATATACAATCTTGACTATTGTTTTGGCTGAAAGTATTGCTATGGGGAGTACATAGCTACTTTAAATCCATTTCAGTATGAGTGTTTGAGTATTATATTTTTATCTCTTAGACTATAATATCCATTGTGGGAAGGATCACAGCTTTTATTTAATTACATGGGCCAAGTGTTCTGGGCATTCCCTGAAGATATGAACAGGTGTTCTGAGTTTAAATGCAGACCCTCGGCTTCCAGCCCTATTCTGGCTTACTCAGCAAGTCACTTGTGCTTGTGTTCCCATTGCCTTTCAATCATGTCAATATTCCCTTCTAGACAAACTACATTATTTAATATTATTTGAAGCCTCATTAAGAAGGGGGAACACTCTTCTCTAAGAGAACATTATTACCTAATTTCAGAAGTGTGCTATTCAATTTCAGAGACCATTCTTACACAAATACAGTATCAGAAAACACAATCTGAACAAATTGCATTACTTATTTGGAAATATTTATATACTTTGTTAATTTTTCTAGTGTTTTGTCTTAGTATAGCTTCTCTCAAAAGCAGATTCCAAGACAAGGACTCAGTTGCAAGCAGATTATTTGAAAGTTAATCCCAGGAAATGCCAGAAGGGGAGTCAGAGCACCAATAAAGGACAGTAACCAAATAAGGCTGAGTTAGGGAGCCAGTTACCCCTGTGAGCCGCTGGGGAGCTTAGGAAATCAGTAGAGCGCACCTCAGGGTGATCTCAACCAGGGGTGAGGAAGCAGGTTATCCATCCACCAGTCATGTTAGGGGCTGCTTCCTGGGGCAGTAACTCTGCAGTTCTTCCTGTCATGATGTCCCAGGCTCAGCAGGCTCTCAGTCAGAGCAAAAGAGACTTGAGTCAGTTGCAGGTGTTTTGCTTTAAACTTTAAGATCGTGGAAGGTATGGCCCGGTGAAAATGGGCCAGACACTGACAGCATCTACTACACTTGGGCTAATGAAAAAAAAAAAAAAACGGTGAAATGGGGAGGGCTGCCTGCTAGAAATCACAAGACCATGCTAGTTTCAAGTCAAGGTATCTTTTATTGAGGTAGGCAGAATGGGCAAAGGTTACTTTCAATGATAAAAATCACTGAGTAGGTAGATCAGATAGATGCTTTGTGAAGGCCATTAAACCTGCCCAGTGAAACATCACACAACCCCAAATAAGGGAATAAAAGTGGCTAAGCCAGAACTCAGGACTCAGCCAGAGGCAAGGAGGAGTCACATGAATTCCTGAGAGGTATGTAAGTGTGTGCACGAATTAGCCTTACACTCAAAAGAGCTTGAAAAGTAGAAGAGGTTTTAAGCCCCGTTTTGAAGAACTTCGTGAAAATACGTATCCCTAATTTTAGATATATATTCAAGAAGAGGTCAAATTAGAAACACTTTGGAAGTTTTTTCCCCTCTATGATGACCTGTGAATTTGAATCTTGGCCACCTTCATAAGCTAATAACGTCCACAAGCAATTGCTTTACTTCATTGCCAAGGTAACATCTGGAAATCTCTGTTCTGTCCTCTGAACAACAGGAGTGACCCAAGAATCTAATTTGGTGCCTCATAAATGATTGTGTTCCATCTCTTGACATTTATTTTTAAATTCTACAAAAACACCAGCTAACAGGATGTTGCTTTTTTCCTCCAGTATTTCTGCTGTTCCCCAGCTGTTTGAAACACACTGTGGCTTTGACTTCTTCAAACTACCTCCTGTGATGATTACCTTAATTGCTTGTTTGTAGAACATTCAGTTAGAGACAGAATATGCTGTAACAATTATTAATAGGTAAAAGCTGACAGTTTACATTCCTCATTATTCTGTTAGCAGTTTCTTATAGCTATTTTTTGGCTTTTTTTTTTTCTTTGCCTCAAAGACAGAATGTTCCTTGAAGTTTTGTAATCACAAGGCTATCATGGTTAGAGAAAGGCTTTTTTTCTTTCAAACAATATTCAACAACCTTTCATTGAGCATCTGTTATGTGCCAGACACTTGTCCGAGGTATAGGGAGTATCTATGTAAACATATCAGATTAGACTTTGCTCCCTTCTTGCCTACATTCTAATGGAGGAAGCAGAAAACAAGCATGCAAATGGATGAGTCTGTGAGATAATTTAATATAATGACAATGCTCCAAAGGAAATGAAGCAGAAGCCGTAAGCAACCAATAGTTTTTCTGTGTGTTTGTTTTTTCTCCCCAGAGCCATTATATGCACATAGAAAAAGTGCAAATATATATTCTGTTTTCCCCTTTCTTATGCAAAAATTTTGGCATACTGCACTATACATCCATTTTTACTGCCATCTCTTTTCTGTTTAGCCATGTATCTTAGAAATCATTCCTTTTCAGTACTTAATGAACTTCTTCATTCTTATATGGCAACAACATATTTCATTGTGCAGGGGTACATGTTTACGTCATTTCTAGTCTTTTGCTCTCTCAATCAATGCTGTAATGAATATCCTTTTGCATACATCATGTTGCACATGCAAAGGTGTAACTGCCAGATAGCTTCCTAGAGGTAAAATTGTTGGGTCAAAAGTGTGTATATTTGTAATTTTTAAGTGGATGCATTTTATGTTATAACTTTTATGAATAGGTAATATGAGCACATAGTAAATCTTAGAAAATTGGGTCCTCCTCACATCTCTTTTCTGTCAGCATGAAATTCTTTTCTCCAAAGAAAACAAATGTCATTTATTTCTTGCTTTTTTTTCTTGTATATCATTCCAGACTCTCTGTCTCTCACGACACACACAGACACACACACACACACACACACACACACACACACACACACACACACAATGCATGCATCGAACTTATTGTCTCGTCATTGCATTTCAGCCATATAACGTCATTGCTCTGGATATCATTAATAAAGGTACTGGTTCTATTGGCTTCCCCATGCCTTTCACGTTAGGAAGGGCAGCTCTGGGTATGAAGTTCTATACTGTCCTTGGCCACAATTTTTGGAACCTGTTCCATAGGTCCTCGCTTCCTTTTGTCCTTGGTGTCTGTCAACCATTCTGACATTTTCCTTAATCATCATGCTGGAGACTCTGTGTATGTGCATGTGTGTTTACAGTTGGATTTTCTATTGCCTGTGTCCTCAAATTCTTTTTTAGCAAGTAACTTATTCTCAACTTTAGGTGAGGTACATTTTTCAGTAATCCCCTGGAAAAAAGGTTTATGGAAGGTAAACTTTTTGAGACCTTGAGTGTCTGAAAATGTTTTTGTTCCATCTTCTCACATAATAGACTTCCTGACTGGCTATAGAATTTTAAGATAGAAAAAAAGTTTCTTCAGAATTTTGAAGATATTCTTCAATTATCTTTGAGCTCCCAGTGTTGCTCTTGAATAACCTGAACAATTCTGATTACAAATTCTTTGTAAGACACCTTCTCTTTCTTCTCTGGGACTCTTAAGATCTTGGTGATCCTGATGTTTTATATTTTATAATGATATAGTTTACTATTGATTTATTTTCATACTTTGTGCTGGGCACTAAAGGCACCCTCTTAACCTAAAAACGTATGTTTTTCAGTTCCTGGTAATTTTCTCAAATTATTTCATTGACTATTTCTTCCCTCTACTTCAATTCTGTCTTCCTAGATTTCCTATCGTTTAGATTTGCAACTTTTGGGATAATGGTCCTCCAATTTTGTTAATTCATTACTCTTACTTTCCATCTTTAACTTTTTACTTAAGTTCTGTGAGGTTTTCTCAGTTTTACCTTCAAAGCTTTCTAGTGATATTTTTCTCCTCTGCTCTTGTGTTTGATTTCAGAAGCTTTTATTAAATGTCTGAATGTTTCTTTTTTATTGCATTCTGTTATTGCTTCATAGAAGCAATATATTGTTTTATCTCATGATGTGTATAAACATCCAAGTTTCTTTATCTTTCATTATATGAAGACTGGGGATTAAAAGATCTGCTAATGTGCTGCCATATCAGGGCTGCTATGAAATTCCAGGGTCAGAAACCTAATAGGAGTGATCACCCATAGGCCAAGCCAGCCACAGAATGACCCCAAATCAGCTTATCAGCTTCCTGTCTCCAACATATGCAGTTGTCTGCGAGTGGACAAGGCCACTCTCTCTTTGTCCTCCCTCCCTATGGAGGTATAAAGTATGAGGCAACACAGTGCCATTCATAGAAAAGAAAGCTGAACTGGGGGATTGTGATGGGAGGCTAAAGACTAGAAGGCTTGGAAATGTGATTGATGACTAAGATTTTAATCACTAGACTAACAAATTGCTAGTCTTGATTAAGTTCACTGAACTAGAATAGAGCAAACTGTCTTCTCTAGATGGGTTAGGAGTTCAAAGCCAAGAAAATATGGGCAATCATGAAAACAAATATCAGCCCCAAGTTTATGTGTATAGGAAGAGTGATCCTCTAATTACATATTTTTTTTAATATTATCTGTCTCTTTTTACAGGTGCTTGAGTGGTAGTCAAATCTCCATATACCTATCATGGAGCAGAGGTGCTATGAGAGATTCCTAACTCCTGAACAACTGTGAAGAAAGATGGGTATCTGATCAAAAAATGTTCCTATTTTCCCCACAAGTGGCAGCTCTGTCAGAGAATACATATTTCATCTAGATAAGGTTATGCGATTAATTCCCCTTAAAAATATGTAAATAGCAGCAACACATGCCATTTCTCACCTGAGGTTGTTGGTATGGGGTGCATGAATGGTGTATTCATTCCCTCTGCCACGGAATCTTAGAGTGGGGCGTCACAGGAAGGAAGCCATCTGGATTTCTGAGTCATTATTTAAAGGAAACTTCATCTTGAACTGAGACATGAGCAAAAGACAAACTTCTGAAATTATACTAAGCCACTGAGATGTGAGGTTCTTTGTGTAATGATCTACCCTTATGAACACACACACAGACACATTTTGTCGGCTTACTTAAGTAGCTAAAGCTACTAGGGATGCAGTTTGTGTTACTGAGCTTGCTGCTAGTGACAAGGTTGCAAATATTCTTACATTTGGTGCACATTACAATTTGGGGATGTTTATAACACACCAACTATGTTAGGGCTATATCCAGTTGTTAAAAACAAAAACTCACAATGTATGAAGGTCCAGACTCACACCAACGGATAAAACAGATAACTATCCCTACAGCATAAGAGGATTATTCACTTCACTGAATCATCCATCTTAGCATGAAAAAAAAAGTATCAGGCTTCCTTAGAAAATATGACTTAACCTAATAAGACGGGCATTACTTTCATGCAAAGGCCCCTCAGCTCCTGCTTTTCAGAGACTGTTCAGTTTACTTGGAATGTGGTGCACCTGGGAAAAGTCATTCCAGGGACCCAGGCAGGGCCCTTCTTGCTCTCTTGTGCATTCCTTCTGAGCACTTGTTTCATTGGCAGGCAGTACTCCTGAATGCACCTTGCATGAGTGTGAACTGGGCAGGAATAGCGAGCATTCCCGGCCATCTGGAGCTCAGAATCTCCGTTTACCTCATGTGGGACTTTCAGCTCTCTATCTCCACTTTGGATTGTTGTTGGAAGCCCTTAGTGCATGTTACTTCCTGATCTCCTAGACCTTCCAGAACATCACAGAATGCCCTCACTTCAGTTCCCTTTAGGAGTCACCTAGGACTTACTCTGTTAGCATTCCCATAGGCTGGCCCCACAAACAGGACATGACCCCTTAGCTTTGGAGATAAGCAAGAAACATCTTTTAGAACCATCCCACCTCTTCTTTCTACTGGTGGACATGCCTATCTTGGGAAAGGCTGACGATGTAAAAGGGATTTCCGAATTCCCGTGAGTCAGTAGACATTCCAACTTTCCTGAACCTTAGCAAAAACCCTAAGCATTTGTGGTAATGTTTGCATCTCGGGATATTTCTAGAAATCTACCTATTTAAAAAATGTACAGTGGTAATAGATGATATTTTTGAGCATTTACGGTGTGCTAAATATTCTTCTAGTGCTTTACAAGTATTAACTCATTTCCAACAAATGTTGATTATTTTCATCCATTCTTCTTATCCAGATGTAGATAAGTAGAATGAGATTCTACTCACCTGTCATTGTGATTCTTCTGTCCTATAGATGCATCTCATTTCTGGTTTCCTGGCTCATAGGCCTTGCTCATCTGACCTCTGACTAAACCAGGTTTTGATAATTAATTGTAGTTAGTTTTATTCCCTGTCTGCAGTCTCTTCCACATTCTCTCCCACAATACTCCTCTTCCACATACTTTGTCCTTCAGTTGTCATAAAAGTATGTACCACACACAAAATTTGATATTTGCAGAATGATTTTTAGTATCATGGACTTATATGCTTTCAGAAGTAGAAAAAGTGGAACCTCACAAAACTTTTAGCTTTTTGAAGATATGAACACTGACCCAGCAAGATGAGGTTACTTCCCTAAGATTGCATAGTTGGTCTATTTAGCTGGTGCTAGACTTCAGAGAGGCTTCTTCCAGTGCCCCTTATCACTCCTTGCTCCATAAAAGAGAAGAAGGCTTTCATCTTAAAGCTCATTTTAGATCATGAAGTGGATAAAAAGAAAGTCTCTGTGTGTGTGTGTGTGTCTCTCTCTCTCTCTCTCTCCCCTTTTCTCTCCATTCATTCATCCTTCCATCACCTAAATTGCTTAGGTAAATTTTCTCAAAATGCACTTGGGCATAAATTTCCTTGGATCATAGCAGTCATATTGCCAATTTATGTGGAGGTATCCAATGATCATGTGACTACCACGTTTGTTTACTTATAAATGTTATAAATGATGAAAAATGCAGTAACAGCAAGAATTGCACATGCTGCTGTGTTTTATTATTCAATCATAGAGTTTTCTTCATTTTTTTTGCATTTATTTACCTTTTGAAGGATTAGAAGTTTTAAGATATGTGAAATGGTTGAACCATCTATAAGAACTCTAAAATCCAAAGAAGAAAAGTTGATGAGGAAAATCAAATGGACTGTTTCACTAAAATAAGACTCACTATTAATGATGATAAAGATGGATTAAAAATAGAATAATGAGAAAAATAACTGGAAACATTAAGGAGAGTAAAATGCAATGGATGATTGAGCAGTATACAAGTTTGGGAGCAGGATGTTAGAAATTTGTTAAAACTTGAGAGCTTGAGAATGGAAGATTAGGGGACAATCTCCAAATATGTTAAATAATTTCCCTCAATGTTGACAAGATAGAAAGTTTCCTCTGGGATCACTGTCTGTGACAGCCACTGAATAACAAAATCATTGTGCATACACGTGAAGAAAATAACCTACAGAGTGAACATTGAACAGCTCAGCTTAGCAATGACTTTCACATCACAGGATACCAAGATAAAGTCACCATCTGGAAATGGTCCAAGCTATTTTCAAATATTTGGCCAGAAAAACAAATGCATCAATATTTTGTTAATAACTACTGAGCTTTGCTTAATGCATGTGTTATGCAGCATATGGCTAAGTTATTATTAATTCCCATATAAACAAATG
Source organism: Cheracebus regulus (assembly GCA_963574635.1). Taxonomy (NCBI): domain Eukaryota; kingdom Metazoa; phylum Chordata; class Mammalia; order Primates; family Pitheciidae; genus Cheracebus; species Cheracebus regulus. The sequence goes on from CAUYQU010019808.1 coordinate 29,089, forward strand.
AAAACTCTAATAGGTGTTTTCATTACTCAAACAGTTAGAGCCACTAACCTTTTAGGATCCCACATTGTGGGATCCTGACCCAGCCAGTAGTAGCCTCAGAGTAAGAAAAGCAGGAAGAGAAATAGCTGGATTTGCAGCACAAGTCATACCTAATTTAAAATTTTTTTCCTAGGGTTCTTTTCCTCCCTCATTTGGCCTCAGAATCAAGGCTGAGTTTGAGCATCCAGTTTTAGGTGGAACACGGAAAAACTTGCAGATGTATGAGGCAGTGGAGGAAAAAACAAGGATTGTGGATAATCTAGTGACTAAGTCATAGGAGGGAAGGTTGAAGAAGCTGGATTCAATACTCTATAGAGTAATGGTATTTCTCCAATATGCCAGGGACTGAACCATGCTCTGGGGAGATGGTGGTAAGCAAAGCAGTAGAATCCCTTTCTTCACAGAGCAACATTTTAGTGGCAGAGACAGATAAGTGAATAAGTGATTTTAATGTAGTGCATTAATATTTATAAAATAGATTAAGAGCAGAATGCCAGGAGAGAGGGGCACCTGATTCTGCTTTGTGATGGGGATGGCGGGGTGGGGGGGGTGGTCTGAAAGGATTAATGGGAGGGATGCATCCGATGGGAAAAGAGGGCATTGTAGGCAGAGGCTGTATATTAAGGTGCATGTGGGAGAGGAAAATGGGTTTGGGAACTCAAAGTAGTTCAGAGTTTGATAGATTTTTGTGTGAAAGATGAGTGATGGGCCTGGAGAAAGAAGCCAAGAAACACATAACGAAGGGCTACCTGGGATTAAAAATTGAGCTTTCTTTTTGAAGGCAGTAAGAAGCTCTCTTGTGTTATTTTTTTTAACATGTTGATATTGGAAATGTTTTGGGGGCTAGTATATTACCAGTGTATTGACAATTAGAAGGAGCAAGACTCGAGTTAGGAAGGTCTCACAGGGCACGAGGAATCACTCAAGGGAGAGGATGTAATGGGTGTGAGAATGCGGAAGATCGGGAAGTTACTAGATATATTAAGGATGTATTAAGGAAGTTACTAGATGTAGCTTTGACACACTTAAGGTTTTATGGCACATAAATGTTTTTGAATATTTGAAAGACTGTCATTTGGAGGTTCTTAGGGTTCAAGGAAGAAGTAGGACCACTGAGGGGAATCGAGAATTATAAGCAGGCAGAGCTTCCAAACAATGAACATGGTTTAACAATGGGAGGGGAGGCCATGAGTCCTGGTAATTGCTGGGAGATTTCAAGTAGAAGCAGGGACAAGTTCCTGTCATGGATGCTGTACAGGATATGACTGCATGGCACCTGGTGACTTTAAATGTCTACTTAAATCCTGAGATTCTGGTATGGTTGACTTGACTCCATGTGGCTCCACCCAACATCTGTCTCCAGGCCAGCAATATTGTACTGGTATTCACCTGGAACTCTTGGCTTATTGGATCTGCCCTTTTTGTTCTGAAATGGAGATATTTAAAGAAACATAGAGGAACAGAGAGGGAATTAAGGCATTAAAATGTACTTTTCTCTACCCAAACCATATCAAGTATTATGTTCTATGTCTTCCCACCAAGGTGACGCTAGTGTGCAGTGATGAGGTGAGGCGCTGAACCCACGTGTCTTAGCTTCTGATATAGTGTGCTGTGCTCACAGTGGTTCATTGCCTCCAAATGATAAGATCTAGCTGGAGCAGGTAACAGCATATAACCCATGAAGTTTCTTAACTCTGGTTTTCTCCAGATGTTGCTGAAACAATATAACATAAGACAGATGAAATACCAAAGAAAATTCTGTGACAATCAAACCATGGTATACATACATCAGTTTAGGCAATGAGATTCTCAAGTCTCCAACTCACCAACTTATGTTGGAGTTTCTTCCGTGTTAGAAAAATTGGGTTGTATTTTTCTCCTTTTCCTTGTTCTAATTCATAACAGTTGCCCTGCCCAGGTCAAACTATTTGAAGATTTCTATGACATTTATTTTAACTAGGGTATAAATGTATATAGATTTTTGATATGTCAACAATCTCAATAAAATGGGAATATTCCGTGGCAGAAATCTAAACTTAGGGGAATATTACAATCTCTAACAAGTTTTATGAAACAGTCCCTATCTTTACTTTACGTGTCTTCCTAGGAGGAAGAGTTCACCTTCCTTGCCAGGTACTAAATGCTTTTCTTAGTCTCCTTGGCTGCTACTGTAAAGGCTCAGGATCAAGTTCAATCAGTGGAAGGTGCCATAAACTCTGACATGAGAACTAGTAGAGACCAAGAAATACCCTACATTGCTGGCAGTAGCAAGGCAGCAAGACTGAATTTCCAGGGAAGTGGTGGCAGTAAGGTCATGGTGGACACTCCTGTGAGCAGGCTGGTGGGACAAGCTGTGGCAACTAGCTCAAAAACATTGGCAATGGAGACCTCACCACTTCTTTGACCTGATCCAAGGTGCTGTTTTGTCTGCAGGGTTTGTGAGTCTTGTTGTCATCCTCTTTTGGTGGTTATGTGAACTACCCAGTATTCTTACAATAAATTCATATTTTGCTTCAAATCAATCAGAGTTTATATCTATTGCTTAAGACTAATAATCCTAATCAAAAGAGGACAATGCAAAGAAATATTACACTCTAATGACCTAATTCTAGAATGGTAAACATGAAAAGCATTTCATTGATAAATGCTTTCTTTGTTTTCTGTTAAACTCTCTCTAATAAAATAATTGCTCATATGATATATGGGAAACAGGATAAAGAGACTTGAGCACAACTGAGTTGCTTACAGTTTTGTTATTCTAAGTGGGCAAAGGATTCTGGAAAAATATTGCATGGTATGGAAACCAATTCATGTTAATGTATAAATTACTCTATGACTAATTTGCATTTGAAAATAGAAACTTGTATTTTAACCACATCTTTAATTAAGGCAGAGTGGAAAGGTTCTTAGGACAAGTTAATTGGGCAAGTTGTCTCATTCCATTCCAAATTTCCTTAGCTACCCAGAAAAGTATTCCACATAGGAACAGACATGAAGAAAGACATGGTGACATAGGGAGGGTTCATTTCATTTTCCCCAGAGTTTCCTTCACTAGAGCTTCCTCCTAAGAATAGAGTCCTTTGGTCTACTTTGGACTATGAAATCAGAGTCCAGTAACTAAATATCTAAATATCCTGGGACAAAACCCTGAAATCTTTCTGGCCACTAGGGAACTCCGGGAACTTTGACCTTTGTTATAGTTATTCTGTTGACACCTTGACCACTGAGATGGAATTGGGGAGCTAAAGGAAATCGTGTGAACAACGTTCTTTTTCAGATGAAGGTGCTACTTTTTCACTGGTTTAATTAAAATTGTCAGCATTTACTGAAAGATAATATAAGAATAATTGTCATATGTTCCTAGATAGTCTCCTAATCACAGGTGCATTATCTGTTTCATAGGGGATTTTGCCTTCACTGGGCTGGCAGAATGGGATTCCTGAAATGAGACAAACACATTTTCAGAGTTTAATGATTTGAGTCAAGGTAGAAACCCTTAAACTAAGAGTTAGTCTGGAATAGAACAAATTTAATAATTATGTTTCTCTTATAGGAGTAATTAACCAAAATTTGATCTTTAGTCTCTTCTACTGAAATTAACTGAAAAGAAAATTTTGATTTCACTCATTCATTCATTCAACAAAATGCATGCACTGACGGCTGTCAATATGCCAGATTCTATGCTAGACCTTAACGATTAAAAGATAAGATAAACTGCACCTCACATTTCCAGGAGCTCGCAGCCTAATTCTGAAAAGATGTTTAGGCTCAAGTATGCTACACGGTAGTTGGTATTTTTTAGCTGCATGTACTAAAATAGTTTAAATTCTTGCTACCACTTTAGAATGACACTGAAAGGACTTGAGGGTTTGTGTTCACTGTGGGGGAATTACTCATCTAATTCTCATTAGCGCAAATGGGAAAGAGGTGTAAATCCACAGTGATCTAGCTGAGAAAACAAATACTCCTTATTTGACTTCTGTTGTTTGTTTATATTTGTTCCGGGTTGACTCAGGGAAATAATCAGGAAAATTACCCATGTTCAATTGCCCGGTTGCTCCAGAACCCTTAAAGTGTCTAATCACAGCTAATAATTAAAACAAAGCAAGAAGACTCAAATGCTGGATTTAAGTATTATCAAGAGGGAAAGAGACCATTTGAGGGGGAAAATATGAGGAGTGTTTTGTGGTAGATAGACTTTTACAGACAGAAACATGGGCTCTAAAGGGAGAGTGATCTTTTTTTTTTTTCTGAGACTGAGTCTCACTCTTTTGCCCAGTCTGGAGTGTAGTGGCGTGATCTCGACTCACTGCAACCTCTGCCTCCTGGGTTGAAGCAATTCTCCTGCCTCAGCCTCCTTAGTAGGGAAGAGTGATCTTTTTAAATGGATGTGGATTATGGTAGATGGATAACTTAATATTTATGAAGCTCCTATGGTGACTCCAGCTCTGTGTTAGACCACAGAATACAACTCGCAAATTATATTTGGGTGAAACAAAAACTGGGACCTGCAGTTTAAAATGGGATGGAATATTTGAAATAGGGACATTGACAGAAATTTAAGACGTGGTCATAGTTTTAAGTAATATGAGTTAGGTTGGGCTGAGTTATGCTGCAGCAACAAATAACCCCCAAGTCTTAGTGATTTATACCAACAAGTCCTTTTCTAGGTCTTCTTGCTCTAGGACCCAGACTGATGGAGCAGCCACTACAGGTTAGGACTCTCTAATCCTAAGTGCTTGGAACCAGAAGTGTTTATGGATTTTGGAATATGAAATTTTTGTGTGTGTGTGTTTTGTATACACCTTATACATATTTCTTGAAGGTGGTTTTATTTTTCCCTTGTGAATGCTGAATAAACTGTTGTGTGCCTGTGTTTTGACTGAGACTCATCACATGAGATCAACTATGACATTTTTCACTTGAGGCATTGTGTCAGTGCTCAAGAAATTTTGGATTTTGGAGCATTTTGGATTTCAGACTTTTTAGATTAGGAATGCTCAGCCTGTATCTTGAACCTTAGTATGAAACTCTGTGAAGTCATGTGCTGACAGTCAAATTCTTCCTTTTATGATTCATTGGCAAGAACTGGTCTTGTGGTCCCATTTAACCACAAAGGAGTTACAAATATTATCCTACTCTATGCCTAGAGAGCAGATAGTTGAAAATATTATGTGAACACTACTAATGACTCTGAGACCTCGCTAACATAATCTACTCAAATTTGGTCACATTAAATTTAAATTCAACTTGATACCCCTCACCTATGTGAGATTTTACTATCAGCCTAGTTGCCCTCAAATTGAGTGTGCATTGGAATCACCTATAAGCCTTGTTAAACTATAGATTCCAGTGCCCCACCTCTAGAGTTCTGGGTCCATTAAGTGGGGGTGGGAGACACCAAAAGTTGTATTCCTAACAAGTTCCCAGGGGATTCTGATGCTGCTTATCTGGGAACTGCACTCTGAAAACCACTTGACTTGGAAAATCCAGTGGAGGTTTCCTGTCTTTGTCCATTTAAGCCTTCACTAAAATCATCGTAAGTGCTAGAGCCTGACTTGTTCTGGGGAATGGATGGAAGGACTACACACTCTAGCCAGGGGGATGGTTGCTTTCAAAAGCCACAGGGTCAGGCCCAGCCTCGCTATATAACTTCAGGGCCTCTCCACCTTTTGGTTGCTTCCTTACGTCGGAGGCCATCTTCCTTTTACTGGCTGAAAGATTCTTGAAACGTTTGTAGATTTCATGATGAAGACAGTAAGGCCCAAAGAGAATTTGTTCTTCTTCCTTCTAAGGTCAGTTTTCTAAGTCCTCATTTCCTCCCTTGGAATCCTCTTCTTCCTAGATCATTGAAAATTAAATAATATCCATTTCCTTTTTGGGACATGCTGACCCAAACTCACAATTGTGTGGTCCTGCAGCACAATCGCAGCAGAAAGTACTAATGACATATCCTTAAAAAAACAAACAAAAAGAAAGGTAGGAATGGGTGAGATGCTATTTCCTTTGCATCTCTCTGTGTTACAAAGAAGTGTGCTCCTTTCATTTTAAATATTCTCTGGGATCTGGGTTGTTTGGACTTAGGTAGAACCACATGTGGGTCATTAGCCCTTCACTCCAGGTTGATTTCTACTAAGCCCACCCAAGTTTCTTTTTGTGGTCTTCCCTCCACATCAGCTTCCCTGTCCTTCCTGCAGGGTTCTGATTCTCAAGCTTCTAATTTTCTGGTGAGCATCTATTTGAATGAAGCACATGTCATGCTCAGGATCAAGTGAGGTGCAGGCATGGCACCACCTAAGAGACATCAGATGGCCTGTAGAGATGTAGCTGCTTACAACACACACGATCACACAGGGCACTCAACTCTATGGAGCCTCTGCTTGACATGTGTGTGGAAACGTGGCCCATTTGCTTTGACTTTCAGAAAAAGAAATAGCCTGCAATGGAAACACATTTAAAGCTCTACCTCTTGCAATTAAGAAGGCTGGAGACTTGACATGGCCATATCCCCAGCTTCTACCATACTAAGTTTTCAAAATTATCAGCCTCTTTTAAGCCAGAGTTCACGCTCTTCATTTCTCAATAGTCTTTCCAAGTAAAATAAAATAAAAACAAAAACAGCTTTTCTTCTAAAAATAAGTTAGAAATACAAGGTCATTCCTGTGGTGTCAGCAGGAAACAGACCACTTTTATTTTCTGTCACATGACCTATGATTTCCTCTAGGATATTTGTGTTTTTTGAGAAACTTCTCTATAGGAAAGTCTTCAAGGCAAGTCTTTAAGAGAGGCTCGTGTTTGTTGCTATTCTAATTTTTTAAATTAGACAATTTGTTTGTTGTTGATATATAGAAATGCAATTTTCTTTCATAATTGAACTTACCTTCAGAAACTTTGCTCAATTCTCTAGCTAATTCTAATATATTTCTCTGTAGGCTTTTTTTGAGTTTTGTATGTAGACAATTATATGTAAATAATGACAGTTTTGTTTGATCCTTTCCAATTAGTATATGTTTATATTTTTCTCTTTTCCTGCTGTGCTGGCTAGGGCCTCCAAGCCAATATTGAAGAGAAAAAAGCAGCCATCTTTGTCTTGTTTCTGATAGAAAACAGAAAGATTTTAATATTTTACTATTGTATATGATATTTATGGTAGATATACTTTATCAGATTAAGGATGTTTTCATCTCTTCCCACTTTACCATTTCTTTCAGGAGTGAATGTTAATTTTTGAATGCTTTTTTTGGCATCTGTTGAGATCATACGTAAAAAATGTTAGTGTGGAGCATTACAATAATGACATGTATGATGTATTATTTTATAAATTGTGGGATTTAGCTTGTTAATACTTTTGTTTAGAATTTTGTGTCTTTGTTCTTAAGTGGGATTGACTTATATTGCCCTTTCTTATATTATTCATATTTTGTTTTGATATAGACTATAACGTGTGTGTGTGTTTATGAAAGATATACACTGACTACTAACAGTGATTATAACTGATTGACTAAATTAAAGGCGATTTTGCTTTCTGTATAATTTTCTGCATTTTCTACTTCTCCACAAAAAGATGGTATTATACACAATCATAAATAATTCATTCAGGTATCGACATAATCATGAATACATGCATATATTCTAACATAGGGTCTGACTGTGGATTCCAAGACACTGGATCATTTGCTTTTGTTCTGGATTTTAGGGTGCTCTCTGGTATGAGAGATAAAAAATGCCAAGCAAAATCACTAGGGAAGTCTCAAAATGAACCTGGAATACCATGATGTAATACAGCAAAAAACAGGGGATTTGGGGGCCCAGGTTTGAATATGTAGTAACCAGCTGTGTAAACTTGGGTCAGTTAACCTAACTCCACTGAGCTTTAATTTTTCTCACTTGTAAAATGAGGAAAATAATTCAAACTGGTGCTTACCTCATAGGACTGCTGGCTTTTTAAAAGGATAGAGAGTGTGAAAGTGCTTTATAACTTAATTTGTCATAACACACACATCATATGTATATGTGTATATACATATATATATATCTTATTATACTTCATATATCTGTATAGTGTGTCTGCATACAAGCAGAATGAAAAGAAAATGATTTAAGGGACTCAAATAGAGATTAATAAAGTCTCTACTCAGCTGATTTTTATTCTGGGAGCATCTCAGGATCTGGTGACTCCCAGTTGAATCAGGGTTGGAGTTTTTGGATGAGAGGGACAGTTGAGTGCTGTCTTTGCAGTTTGGGCTTAGGCAGCAGTTTGCCACTTTAACTGAAACTCACGGTTGGGAGTCATTCCTGTTTTGTGCTCCTTGCCTAGTAACCATCAGAACAGTATTTTCCAAGACCTTTTAATGCAAGGCTTGTAGTTTATTGGCTAGTCAGTGTTCATGAGGTGGAAGAGGAAGATGGCAGACAGAAAGAAAAGGGGCCAAAGGTAAAAAGCAACAGGAAACTGAGGTCTCTCTATAATGTTTGGTTTAGTTCTTTTCCAATAGACAGAATGATATAGGTAGATATAGACTGAGGGATAGATATAAAAATAAAACAAAAACAGAATTATTAACATAGCATTGGTATTCACAAGCTTCCTCTCTTCATATGACCCACTGTCTTCTCATACCCCAGCATGCACACATCTCATTATGGCTCCCAGAGAGTAGTATATGCTTCTTTGTAGCACTTGAAGAGATGATGTGCAATGGAAAAATGAAGATAATAAAGTATCTTAGTTGATTCATTTTTACTTTTAAGGGAGAGAGACAGGGAGACAGAAAAGCTATGAGAATTACAGTTGGAGGCTTTTGTTGTAGGGAAAGTAAAGAGTGGAAAAGTTTAGAACAGATACCATTTCTGTGAATGAGAATGAGAAGGCAAAAATGGGGAGAAAAAATTATAAAAATGGTTTTCTGAACATAGTCTTAATAGATTAAGATTTGAATTACTTTTTGTTGATTGGAACCAACTATGTTTCTTTTAATATGACACCATCCTGAAGCTGGACCAAAAGACTCCCAGTTATGGTTAGGTTATTCATAAAAATTTGCTCTGCAAATAGAAGACTTCAACTGTTTTGTTTTATGAACTTCCTGATTTTTTTTTAACCTGGGACAGTAGACAGATATTGGTTTGTGATATAAGGAGACAAGGAGAGACAAGTCTTACTGAATGATAGCCATTATTATTAATAATCAAAGCAGAGCTATTTCATAAAAATACAAGACAAGAATTTCCCCCTAAACTCCCATTAGTTCTGCAAGAACTCTCCCCTGTGAGCCAAATTTCCTCAAAATAATTCTTATTCATTTTTTTAAAAATCACCACATGCTCAAGGGCTCCCCTTTTACTCAACTTTTCCCCAAATTCTTCCCCTTGTAGAGGAAAAGACCTCTAACTTTAAAGTGCTGAGGGAAGGAGAGAAATATGTGGAAAGAACGGGCTTAGAAAATGCTGAGTAAATAAAAGATAAGATGGTGTAGCAGTCACTGTTGATACCCTGCCTATATAACATTGGCACGCTCCATTCTAGTGTATACCCACCTCTTCCTATTCCAGGTACCTCCAACTCTCCATGTGAAGGCTTTCTCTTGGCCTTGTATGGGGAGGGTCAGAAGCATTGGGTAGTTCATGCTTCTGGGAACAGCTTGAAATCAATGATGGATCGAGACTGGTGGATGAATACCATAGCTTTCTCATTTCTTGCTGGGGATGACTAGAAAGGTTCTGTACTGTTGTGGTCCGACCCACAGACCCTGACCCAGTGATGGATGAACAAATGCACTCAAACACCAATATTCAGTAAAAGAGCAGGCTAGAGGTCCATGCCACAGATACTGCAGAGAGAGTTAGCAGCCACCAGGCCTGACGCGCTGGCCTTTATTCAGCACACATTAAATGACAAAGGCTTTGAGTCAACACCACTAGAGGGTAATGATTAAAGGCCAGGTTTTGAGATGCAAAGCAAACACCATTTGTGGATAATAAACCTGGTTGCCCTCCCCGTGAGAGAGCCATCCAGCCCGCGAATGATTAAAGGTTAGTTTCAGGGACCACATGAGTAAACAACTTATTTAGATAAACTCCCTTACATTCTTTTGTATCTACTCTATGTTATTTGCACAAGGAAAGGGGATTAGGATGCCGTCAAATGTAACCTCCTTCCCAAGCCTTTTGCAAAAACCTTCTGGTCTTCCAAGAAGGTTTGCGACTATTAAAATTTTATAATTTCTCCCACCATCTTGACTGAAACCCCACACTGTTCTCTCTATTAGAGTCCTCATTGGAGTTGAACCCCAGTTGTCCCAGTGGTAATTTACTTGGTAATACATCCTTTATTGGTTTCCTTCCTTTCCCCTTTTTATTGCCTTATTCCCTTATCAGAGCTTCCTGAGATCTTTTTTTTTTTAAATTGAAAACGACTTGCACGATAGTCTTATCTTAGGATATGTTTGTGGGGGCAGCCATCCTGAGACCAGGTGGGTATGGAAGGCATTTGGAAAGGGAGGAAGAGCATCAGAAACAAACTTTCCCTACTTCATTGTGCCTTGGTTCAGATCTTCCCCTTCTCCTATATCCTTTTCCTGTGGTAAGGCTTTACAAGAACAGCATTGTTCTATCTAAGCTGGTTAAAATAAAAAGACAAAATAACTGCATGGCGAGCATCTAATGGATGGAATATCACATTTATAAAGACAAAGACTTAAGGGGAAGTTCATGCTTTGTACAGCACTCTGAGAATAAAAATCTATTTCTGATTAATTTCTTCCTTAACATTCTACTCACCCCCACCCCGCCGCCAAACCCCTCACTTCATAAATCCAGGCAACTATACCTTAGGTTTTAGATAATATGCCTTTGACTGGGTTGTCTTCAAGACAACCTGGACAAGAGATGAATTCTTAAAGATTTTCTTTAGTGTTTATATTTATACTTAATGTTCTGATCATCTGTCAAAGATTCTTCTAGGGCAATGAAGATAGTAAGTAGTCAGAAAACAAATAGTGAAGGGACTTCCCATGACAGTTAATGGTCAATACTTGCTGAGACCCCAGGGAAAGTAAAAAATGATTCCAAATGATTGCTGGAAATTGTGGCAATAATGGAACATATTTATATGCATAATGAAAAATGGCATCCTTTTGAACTTCACTGATTTTTGGATGTGTGATGTTTTAGAGGTACAATAGGCTTAAGTTTACCTTCCTTACATCTTCTAAAAATGTGGGAGAAGTGTGTAACCATGTTTCAAAGTGCACAAGCCACTATTAATTTTGCTGTCAGGTGAAATCTGAAAGTGGCACCATAATCATCATTTTCCACCTTGAAATTGAGGATATCCACAGGTGCCCTTTGAGTACTCCTCTGTCTCCACCAGGCCCATAATCATTACCTTGTATCTTCATTTACGTCTCTATCTCCTGCTTTGGATAGTGAGCTCTTCTAAGGACAGAGCTGTATCCTAGCCATCTTTAGATTCCAGACACCAATGAACGCACATACTGAGTGCTCAGTAAATGGTTGGTGAGTTGAATTTTTAAGAATTTCATGCATCCATCTAAATGGAAATAATTGATATGCAAATTAAAAATGAACTTCATCTTTCATGAAAGGAATTGGTCATAGATCTTGACTTTTCCAAACTTTAGTTATTAGTTTGTGCAGTTGGTTTTAAAAAAAGAGAAAAAAGTTCTTCAGTTCTTAGTAATTATTCTGTAATGTGGACTTGTCACTATTTTATTTTGCCCTTCCCCTATCTCTGTTTATGTTTAATGATATTTGCTATATTTCTGAAGAAAAAAAGGTTTGAAAGGCCAAAAAGAATTAAAATGTAGGATAAAGTGGTATTGAAAGTTTCAGAAAAGGAAGAAGAAAATTTCAAAGGCAAGATAATATATTCTTGTGAAAGTTTGTGTGAAGTCAGTCTCATTTAGCCAAAATAAACTTAGCACTTACTATTAGACAAGAACTGTGACAAGTAATCTGAGGGGTGTAAAGATTAACAATAGTTCTCAAGAAGCAACCAAAAACTTTAAAAAGTGATCATATTTGCTTAGTGCAAGGATTGATGGAGGTAGGCGAGACTGACTTTGAAAATTCTGTATTTTAAAAATTACATATACCTATTATATTTGGAAAAATATAGTACACATGTATTGATGTGATATAAAAATAAAATGGTCAAAAAGAATCTGAAGAAGACCTCAGAAATGGGAATGGGAGGTGGGACTGGGTAGAAATTTTACTTTTTTTTTGAGACAGAGTCTTGCTCTATCACCGTCTGGAGTGCAGTGGCGTGATCTCGGCTCACTGCAACCTCCGCCTCCTGGCCTCAATGGATTCTCCTGCCTCAGCCTCCCAAGTAGCTGGGATTAAAGGCACCCACCACCACACCCAGCTAATTTTTGTATTTTTGGTAGAGACAGGTTTCACCATGTCGGCCAGGCTGGTCTCAAACTCCCGAGTGATTTGCATACTTTGGCCTCCTAAAGTGCTAGGATTACAGGCCTGAGCTACCATGCTTAGCAGGAATTTTACTTTTTAATAAATAATTTTACTTACTGCTCCATACAGATACAGTTTGTAATTTTTTCTGAGTATATGCATTATTTTTATGATAAAAATGATTTTAAAAGTAAAATCAATAATTCTCAGTCCCCAGAGAACTTAATGTACCCTCTTGGAACATTACTGCATGTTACCTACTGTGGTGGATCATGTGCAGAGATGGTGGCCATGCCTTTCTCCTCTTCCTGTGAGTACACGCTGCTCCACCCACCGGGACCGGAGCTCACTTCCCCTACCCTTGTGAGTTGCAATCCATATGATACTGTGCCACTTCTGAACCCAGCATTTAGAAAGCCTGGCAGCTTTTGCTTTAGCTCAAGTGAAGCCAAAAGCCATGCAACACATATAACTAATCTTGCTGTGGGAAGACCACTTGCTGAGGGAAAGCCCAAGCTAGTCACATGGACCTACCAACTGGAAAATGTATTTATTTTCTGTGACTTCTGTAACAAATTACCACATACTTTTGTGACTTAAAATGACAGAAAATTATTCTGTCCTGGTTCTGGAGGCCAGAAGTCTGAAATCAAGCTGTTCATAGGCCAGGCTTCCCCTCCGTAATCCTCAGGGGAGAAATTGTTTCTTACCTCTTCTAGCTGCTGCCAGCATTCCTTGACATGTGGTCACATCACTCCAATATCTGCCTCTGTCTTCACATCTCCTTCTCCTTTGTCTGTATCTGTGTGAAAACCTTTTCTGACCTTTACTTATAGGGGTCCACGTGATTGCATTACAGGCCCACCAGAATAATTCAGGATAAACTCCTTTCTCATGATCCTTAATTATATCTTTTGCCATATAGGGTAATAGCAATAAATTCTGGGGATTAGAAAGTAAATATATTTTGGAGAGAACCATTTTTTAGTTTTTCTCAGACTACCATAAAAGAGCACAGAGATATCAACTGGTGGGTAAAGTTGTCCCAAGGTTTTTCAATTCAGCTAAATTTTTAGCTGAATGCAGCCAAAGGCCTTTAGCTGCTAAAGGCAGGTACAGGAACAGCCCAGCGGAACCCAATTAACGCATAATATCAAGAGAAAGCATAACTCATTATTTTCAGTCCCAAATTTTGTGGTAGTTTGTTATGCAGGAATAGAGAAATGAGACATATAATCATATTTCTAGACATATTAAAGAAAACTGATTTTTCCTCTTTATCAATGTATTTCAACTCTTGTTCCTGTTTTTTAAATTTTTCTCTCACATTTAGGTTTAATAGTAAAGTTGAAGAATAAAGATTTCTTTTTTTTTTTTTTCCTGTTTTGTTTGTTTGTTCCCACATCTGTCTACTCTTCTAGTTCCTTCTTTCCCTCTTTGGCCACAAAGTGGTCAAAGAATTCCAAGCCTACTGTTCCACTTGTAAGTTTCTCAGGTTCTGTTTAAACAACATCAACCACCAGAGTGAATCATTCTGGATGGAATAAGACTGGCCTTATTTTGATCATTTTTAAAGCTAGGTTATGGATACATGGGAGTTTTATATTATTGTCTCCACTTCTGTGTATGCTTGAACTTTTTTCATAATAACAATTAGAGAAAGAACAACATGACCCTGCCTAAAAAAAGAAAAGAACCCCGTCTCTACTAAAAATACAAAAATTAGCCAGGCAGGGTGGCAGGCACCTGTAATCCCAGCTACTCAGGAGGTTGAGGCAGGAAAATCATCACTTGAACCTGGGAGGCAGAGGTTGCCGTGAGCTGTGATTGTGCCACTGCACTCCAGCTTGGGTGACAGAGTGAGACTCCATCTCAAGAAAAAAAGAAGAAAGGAAAGAAAAGGGGAAAGAAACCATTCTGGGCTGAATTAGAATTCTCAGTCAGACGCCTCCTGGCTGTGTGATCTTGGGCAATTTTCTTTTCTAAGCCTTCATGAATCTGGGACAATAATATCCAATTCATGGCAAACTGGCAGAGGTTGAATGCACATAGGCAACGCTTAGCACATAGTAGGGTCTTAGTATGTTATACCTAACCTAGCATAGAAAGTCAACACCAAGACAAAAGTATGCCAAATTGCAGGGTCTTTATTGCCGGTGACCAGGGAGGACTTGCGTCTCTCCAACCTGTGGCCCCCAACGGAGGGTGTTAAGACCCTTTAGACCTGTACAACCACCTCAGGAGTGAGAGTGGGGAGCGGGGATGGGACGAGGTGCTTCAGACAATCCGAGGGCTGGTGGATTCTGTAAATCACCTCCTGGGCGGAGATGAGGGCATGGAGCTCAGGACATTCCAAGGGTCGGGGGACTTTTGTCACTCCGATTGTTACTTTTTTTTTCTTCTTCTGATTGTTACTTAAGTGATTTACAGAAGTCAAGATAAGCATTAGTTTACACATTGTCTTGGTAGTGGATGGGAATTACAAACCTTAGTTACCTATTACAAGGTGCAGGAGCCAAGATGGCGTGGGTTTGGGCTGCTTGCCTGTCACATTAGCACAGAGAGCAGTTTCAACAGAAAGCTGAGGTATGGTTGAGGTATGCAGTTTTATGGGGCTTTTACCATGTCACAGTAAATATTAATTTGCAGTACTCCCCTATCCATGTTTTGTGTTAATAGGAACAGAATAGCCTTTCTACTCATGCCAGGAAATGGTATGAGTAGAAGGAAGGAGAAATGCCTGGAAAGAGAGGCGACCCAGAGGTCTGTTTCTGAAAATCTCACACCAGAGAACAAAGTGAAGACATGTATGTGTACAGAACCTGGAAATACTGGTCTGGGGCACTCCTAGACCCTGCTTAGATTTTGTGCATCTTCCCTAACACTTCTGGCCAGGCTCATATTTTTCTTAGGCTGCGAGTACTTAATATTCTCCTCACCACCCACTCCTACATCACTTTTTCTTGGATTTGTTTCTTGTCTATTCCCAGACACCCTGGATGTGGGTGTATGAGAAGCCAGCTGCTTCATAGGTAAGCGTAGGTGTCTGCCTTCCAGAGTCCAGGGCTGCAGGCCCAAATGCCCGAACTGCTGCCAGAAGACATAATCCTATTTGTGAATGACGGCTTCTGCATCATTTAGTTTTGTGGGGGGTGACAAAGATCCTAGTATAAGATCTGTTGACTTTCTCAGAGGATAGTTGAAGACAAAGACCTGTGAATTCCCAAACACTTGTCGTTGATGTGAGGAAACTTCTGCAGTATCTCCAGTGAGACATTGCCCAGGGAGGGAGTCATGCACAAGTGGGCAATCTCTTATTTTGACCAGAAATGAGGTACGTAACTATACCTTCATAGATGCTGTTCAGGAACCCAGGCAAAAACTGTAATCCCCATTGTCATGTTAGATACTATGAAAGCTGGGTTAGCACTCTGGATCTGCCCTTTTGAAGCTGAGCAACCCCACTCAAAGTATTTGATTTTTGAACCTTGATTTCCTTATCTGCAGAATGGAGATAATATCCACCTCACAGCACTATTGTGAGTGTTAAATGAAAAAATGTATGGAAATTTGCCACCGGTAACAAAAGAATGTGGCGACAAGTGACGATTGCAAAGTTAAAGTATGTGCAGTACCTGGAAAGTATGGAAAGTACCTGGCACAAAGTTGGTGCTCTGCAAGCATTTGTAAGATGATGACTGACATGTGGGTGATGCTCTGTAAATACTGTCCCCCCACTCAGTGTCCAGAAAACAGAGAACAGGCAGGAGAGGGAAAGGGGAATTCATTTCTGCTAATATTCATTCAGGCCCTGGAGACCCACATACAAAAGTTATTAGGAATTGGCTGGGTGCGGTGGCTCACGCCTGTAATCCCAACACTTTGGGAGGCCGAGGCGGGCAAATCACAAGATCAGGAGTTTGAGACCAGCCTGGCCAACATGGTAAAACCCATCTCTACTAAAAATACAAAAACTTAGCTGGAGGTAGTGGCAGGTGCCTATAATCCCATCTATTCAAGGAGGCTGAGGCAGGAGAATCGCTCAAACCCGGGAGATGGAGGTAGCAGTGAGCTGAGATCGTGCCACTGCAGTCCAGTCCTGGCGACAGAGAGAGACTCCATCTAAAAAAAAAAAAAAAAAAAAAAAATTTCTAGGAATTAAGCAGATCAAGTAAGTGAGACTCAAATTATTTGACACATCTCACATGGAGAGGTGGTGCCTATATCCTTTCCACTTGAACCTGGGTGGCTCATAAATGCTTCAGCCAACAGAGTTTAACTTTTGACAATAGATTATAAAAGACCACTCAGTTCTTCCTGGTTTTCTTAGGATGGACCCTATAAAGGAAGTCAGCCACCATATAAAAAGTGTCTCTCAGATAAGACCCTCTCAGCTGTCATGCTACAGAGGTCACAAACACATGCTCCAATATAGAGCCCCAGCTAATCTCCCAGCCATCAGTGACCGCCTCCATAGCTGTGCAGGTGTGGGCTCCCCAACTCAAATGAAACATCAGATGATTGCAGGCCAGCCAACATCTGAATGTAACTACAAAATCATGAGCAAAGAGAGTTATTTTAAACTGTTGATTTTTGGAGTGATTTGTTACGCAGCAATAGATGCCACCAGAACAGCCAGGTCCCTGGGACCTTGTGGAATTAGAGAATGTGTTTTATCTAAAGTGGGCAGCCCCTACTCATAAAAGTGTTGCCTTGGAGAGAGTCAGGTCTTGTTGGCCAGATGTACAACTAAAACTTGCCAGCTCCAGAATTTTGTGAAATCTCCAAATCTTTTAGATATTGGTTACTAATTAAAAGCTTTTGAAAACACAGTATGCATCACACCAACGCTGCCAATAAGGTCTGTGAGCTGCCAATTTGCCACATCTGTTGTCCATAGAAGTGAGGGAGCGCCTGCTTACCCCTACCCTATCCAACCTATCCAGTGCCTTCTCCCAAACTGGGGCTATCAGCCCTAACTGGCCTCCAGCCCTGCAGGAATGCTTCCTGTATAACGTATTAGCATCTGAAAACCGGCATTTAAGCAAGCATTTGTAGGATACCACATCTAAGCCAAACAAACTGCTTCTTGTTTTACTAGTGGTTGGAGCTTTGACCCATTTAAGCCTGACAGCAAAATAGTGATTAGGGGAGTGTCTTTCCTGGTGTTTTGATTGGAAGGAAATGAAAGGAGTTGAAGGGGGTAGGATGGGAGGAGGGGTGATACAGGGAAACTTCCTGGAGGACAAAAGTTCACCAGTTTTCCCTTGAAGTCAGTTTAAGAACAGCAGAATGACATCAACCACATATTTCAGTGAATTAAAAAAAATTTTTTAAAAAACGCCCCTCATTATATCCAGCTTTTGTTGAGGATGTTTTGCTCTTAACGAATCCACTTTGAAACTATAGAGAAAAAAGTTGCATATCACTCTGTATCATTTTCTTGTGTACTTTCTTCAGGGTGTGAATGAGGCAGAAAACAGAGCTGCTGATCCCACCACCGAGGATCAAGGAGCCATTGCAACCTCTGAGCGTGGGAGGCAGACGGACAAAGTGTTACAGTGGGTAGCTAGTGAGCAGGGCAGGAGAGGGCTTCCCTAGTCCCACCAAGAATGTCAGGCAACCATCAGGCGATGGTCAGGCAGTTGTCACGCGCTCTCTCTAAAATAATAATTGATCACAGCCCACACCAAGGAAAGGCAGTTTCTCAGTAGATAGAAACACCTGAAACTGGTGATAAGATCTTAGGAGTTGGGCCGACGGGCTCAGCATGAGCATTAGGAGGCAAAATAGCAGAGTTTAACTGGCATCTGACCTTTCAGGGACATTTGAGTAGTAAGGGAAGAATCCCTCAGGTGAGCATGCAAGCATGCGCACAACTCCAGTAAACACTGCGTGCTCAACTCCCAAGCGCTAGCAGGCCACTGCGCATGCGGACAGTCCACCTTAAGGGAAGAATCAGAGAAGGGATGCAGACCGCAGAAGTATGCCACCATATAAAACCCCAAGTTAAAGGCCACATGGGGCACTTGTCTTTCAAGTCATCTGCTTGTCCCTCTTCCAACTATATTTTCCTGCTCTGCAGCTTTTTAAAAAATTCCTGCTCTAAAACTTGCCTTGGTCTCTCACTTTGCCTTATGCCTCCTCAGTCCAATTCTTTCTTCTTAGGAGGCAAGAACTGAGGTTGCTGCAGACCCATGTGGATTTGCCACCAATAACAGAAGAACAAAGGGACAGGTGACTATTGCAAAGTTGAAGTATGTGCAGTCATAGAGGGAGAAGGGAAGGGGACAGCTTTGCAAAGAGAGGCAGAAGTGACCTTGACCCCAAGCCAGGCGTTAGGAGTGTCTGTGAACTCAGTCTTTTGGCTACATCAACAGAATGAATAAATATGTGAATATTCACTGAGGCACTCCTCAAAAAAGTTTTCTGTAAAAATGTGTTTAAAGATTGTCAATGTTTTTGTCTTTTATATTGAAATTATTTTTGAAATGATACAAAGGGAAAATGATGAAATGTCTCCTCCTATCCCAGTACTCCTTATTCCTGCATGTAACCAATATAATCCAGCCCTTGTGCATTTTCTAGAGATATGTATGCATGTACACGATACATGAATTCTTGTTTTCTTACTCAAGTGCAGGCATGCTATACATAATGCCTCATGCTTATCCATTTTCATGTGACTATATAACCTAAAGAGTGTTCCACATTTCCATAGCTATTCATGCGTGTGCTCTCATTCTTTCCTAAAGCTATATAGTATTTTGTTGTATTGGTACATCATAATTTATTTAACTAGTCTCCTATTGATGAACAAATGTATTGCCTCCATGGTAATTTTCTTTTGAAATAATTTCGAGTACATTCTGTGATATGTGTATGAGTGAAATTTGATCTGGGCCTTGGGAGTGATTAAACAGCATTTGAAGTAGTCTGATAAACAGTCAACACTTTAAGGATGATTACTTAGACTTCGAGTATCCTCATTGAAATCTACATCAGAAGATTTGTTAATTAGTATAAGGATGAAATGAGTAGAGGTCAAAAAAAGTGGTTGGTTAAGAAGATTATATATAGCTCATGGTCTTTGAATGAACAGTAAAGAAATCTCTTGAGCAAGCCATCCACTGCCAATAGTGTAGCTGTCAAGATACAGAGATGGTCCATTAATTCTACCTCACAGAGTACATTGTTGCCTAACCTAATCAGTACGCTGGCCAGGACTTCTCTCTGAATATCTTGGCTTCTGTTGTTGGAAGTACCTAGAGCAGAAAATGGACATCACCCACTATAGAACATGTCAAGTGTACGTATTTTGACTCTGCTTACTAGTAAATGTTTGTTTACCTGGCAAAATTTGGTCTGATAGTTGCTTTCACAGCACTTGGAATTTGGTCTGGAGTTGCAGCAAAGCACCTGAAAGAGAAATTGTAAGGTAGAGGACATGTAAGCCCCATCTACCTCTAAAAGCCAGAGACTATCAACAGTTATCAAAAGAAACTAGTATTTCCTGAAGACTCAAATTGGCCTAGGATAATTTGAAACAGGGACATTTAGATGGTTTCTAATCTTATACTATTACAAATAATACTGTAATGAATAACCATGTACATAGATCACTGTGCATGTGTGAATAATTTAAATTGATGATACTAATTTGTGAAGCCTCCTTTTTGTTGGACACGGGGTCTCAAATTGAATCATCACATATGTTCTCATACGTATGCCATATAACTTGAAGAAAAAAAAGAGAACAATTTTATCATTTTAACTGATTTCAACTGTATCATTTGTGCTTATCGAACATAGTCCTCAAACTTGTTTTTTAGCCATTCTAGGTGAAAATTCATCTGAGAAAAGGCCATGTTGGATGCTCTCACCTTGTAAGTCCTTTTACTTTTTCAGACCAATTAACTACTCTGAAAAAGAAAGTTAAGCAAATAAAATACCCTGTCTTAGTCTGCTCTCACTGCTATAACAAAACACCACAAACTGACTGGCTTATGAACAACAGAAATTAATTTCTCACAGTTCTGGAGGTTGGGAAGGAGAAAAGAGATGTAAACTATAGTAACATCTTGATTTATAGTATAAGCATAATCTTAAATGTTCAACTGACTGACTGACTATCTGACTGACTGGCTGAGTGATTGGCTGGCCGACTGGCTGACTGGCTGGCTATCTTACTGACTGGTTGATTGACTGACTGACTGACTTGCTGGTTTACTGGCTGTCTGACTGTCTAACTGTCTGGCTGACTATCTTACTGACTGGCTGATTGACTGACTGACTATCTTACTGACTGGCTGGCTGACCAGCTGACTAACTGGGTGATTGACAAGTGACTATCTGACTATCTGAATGACTGACTATCTGGCTATCTGACTGACTGGCTGATTGAGTGAGTGAGTGACTATCTGGCTATCTGACTGACTGACTGACTATCTGAGTGACTGACTATCTGGCTGACTATCTTACTGACTGTCTGACTGACTGCCTGACCAAATGTCTGACTGTCTGACTGACTGACTGACTGATGGACTGGTTGATGGGCCTGGGTCACCCTGGAAGGAATATATTAAAGTGGGAGTTGTGTCATCTGAAGCAGGTTGGACTCTCCCTTTCAGCACCCATGTTATCAATTTATCAGCAGCTCTTTTTTTTTCAGTAAGAAGCCAACCATCCCCGTGAAAAATAAATGACACCAAAGGAAAAGCAGCTTATAAATTATTGACAACAGATTTACAGTATTTACAGAGGCCTGATTAAACAAAACTAAAAGAAAACAAAAGATTTAAAAAACCTTCAAAACTTTCCCAAACCAGATCTCTGAGTTTAGGCAGCATCTGTTGCACCTTCCCAGCTGCAAACAGGACCTACCTGAGGTGAACCTGTGACATAAACAAACTTTTTTCTATAAATTTTCCCTCTGGTAGTGACCCTTTCTCTCCTTTCAGGTGTCTGGGACCTTGCCCTCTTCACCTCTTTCCTGTATCAAAACAGAGAGAGAGATCTGATAACCAGTCATTGACGTTTGTTGACTGATGTTGACTGATTATATTTTGACTGGAACTCAAACTCATCAGCACCCTGTCTTAAACAGACTTGTGAGGTTTAAGCCTTCTAGCTATAATTACGGGATGAAAGGTGTTTTATTTAAGTTAAAAGAATTTCAGGCATCAGCGAATGGGGAGGTAGAGGTGAAGGTCCACTCAGCCACCTCCGAATGTGATCCTGACTTTTTTTATGGGGAGTATTTTTTCCTACAATAAATCCCTGGCTCCACTATGGCGAATAATGCAGGGGCCAGCAGAGATAAGCTAGCCCAAGGGTTGTTTAGATTAGAACAGGCAGTGACTTCTAGAACCTTCTAGATCTTTCTCCCACCTTCCAGGCTTGACCATAGTCAAATGTTGTTCCTCGTTATCTCAATGAAATCCCAGACTTGAATTCATTTGTTTCAAGTTTTCATGATACATAATTTACCCATTCTGACGGCATTTTGGTAGTTTAGTGATTACTTAATATTTTTTTTCCTATCTTAAACTCCCATTTCTGTCATACTAAAAGCACATTTGGCCATTATCTCTACCTCAGCTGAAGTAAAAAGAACAGAAAATATGTCACGAATACATAGCTCATTAATTAGAGTTTAAAAACATGGTTACCAAGAAAACTTGGGAATGAAGAATCTGGGTTTCAGTGTCCTTTTGGGATATATGTATGTTTGAAAGAAGTGTTTTCTTTTGAGTCCTAATATCCAAAGTGAGTGTTATCCTTGTCTCACCTATGAGGAAGTTCATACTTGGCTGTCTAGTCATTTGCTTAAGAACACTTCTCTGGTAAGTTGTGGAGTGAAGATTTGAGCTCAGTTATGCCTCACTTCTAGCTCATGCTCTTCCCACTATGGCATAACAGTAAAAAATAGTTTTATTCTCCAGGGCTTCTGTATCTTTAGTTGTACCAAGAAAGAGACAGTCATCATTTCTAACACTGGGCTGAAATCTGCAGGACTTATTTAAAGGTAGCCAATGAGTATCACTATTTTTAATATCTGATTGTTTTTCTTCCAAATTTTTTGGTCCAAAATTTTCTGAGAGGAGTTTCATTAATTTCCTGATTATAACGATCCTGATTCTTGCCAGGAGCTGGCAAAACTAAATGCAAAGCAGATAGAGTGGGCTGTGTTACTTTTAAAGCAATAATTATTAATGTAAAAACAAATGAGAGAGAGGTCTTTTATGAGACAGAAAGCATGAACTCTTGTCTCTGTCTCAGTGGATGTATGTCTTAGTGAGTGGGTTAAAAGTTTACCCAAATACATTTTGGTTATCTGTACAGTTTCAAACCCCAAATCGATAAGTCTTATCAGAACATTTTTATGGCTTCAGGGAGGTTATCACCATCTTAATATAGTGATGAAGACAAAAGCCAGACCTCAGGAGAGGTCAGAACTGAATAATCAAATTAACGTCTGTTAGGACTAACTTAGTCTAATCTTCAAGGTCAACATAGTCACAGATGTCAAAGTGTCTGAATGAAGAGATGGTTATCATTGACCTTGAAACCTTCTGGGGCTTGGCAGGAAGCTGTGAGGGAGATAAATAGCTTTTTGTTGAGATAGCAAATGCATACTTGGATACATACTTCCTTATTTCTCTTTTTTGAAATAAGAGGGAATGCCAAAACCAAGTCTCGGTTAACCACGGTCCTACTGCATGGTGATAAACAGATCCTTGAGGTCCTGCTTTCCCACAACCATCTTCTCTGGAATTATAACTCAGAGCTCTTAAAAGATATTAGTTTCCTGTTCCTTTTTTAACTTATTAACCCTGAAGAGAAATGGGAAAGAGGTGGGCATTCCGAAAAGAAAAGAGGAGAGAGGCATGACTACTCAATAGAGGGATGCAGGTCCCATTTTGCACAGAAAAGCTTTAAATTTCATACAGTTTTGTTATACCATCATTAACCTGTTAATCTCTTAACAAAGTCTATAAACTGAAAGCTTTTTCCATTGTAGAGCAGAAATTGAATTTCTACTTGTAATAGAAATCTGGACTTGGATTTTTATTTTTTAACCCAAAACCTTGGTAGAACTGACAGATGTACTATTTACAGTCTACAATTTGGGGTCCTAAAGGAATATTTAGGTAGTGTAGATTCCTGAGGATGGAAGCTTTATCTGTTTGTTTTTCCAGAATGTGTTGCTAATGCCCAGAGAAGTGGAGCGGTACGTCATCTCCGTCGCCAGCTTAAAGTCTCCATCATTTTCTCTCAAAAAGTGATGCAAACCAGTCCATTGGAATGTGATAAACATCCTTGATGGTAAGCTTACTATGATAAGGGAGATAAACTGGGCTGGAGGTTTAAGTTCTCATGTTGAATCTTTTAAGGAAGCTCTGATTTATTGGGGGTAAAAGTTAGGGCCTATGAAACCTTTCAAGTACATTACTCATTTGTGAAATGTTGGTGCCAATGGTGGCTGACTGGCAACTTGTTTTCGTGCCCATTGAGACTGACTTGACTAATTGGGATGTATGGGCAAAGATCATGTGGTGATGGCCACATCTCTATACTGGCCACAATACAATGACAATTATGGAATATAGTTAGACAGGACATTATAGCTCAGCTACATGGCCGATAAGAGAAGAGTTTTGCTGCTGCCTACAGATTAAAATGACCCAAAGAAAAGCACAAAGAATAAATGTAATCAGCAAATAGTAATTGGCTATGGCCGTGAGACTTGGCTGTAGTCTAGCTGGTTTACCTGGGTAAGTAGCATGCAGTAGTGAAAACAGCACTAGGTCTGGAATGAGAAACCTGAATTCAAGTGCTAACTCTGTCACTTACTAGCTGGGTTTACCTTGAGGAACTTACCTGACCTATCTAATTCCTGGTTATTTATCTCCTTAATGACAGTATTAGGGGTCCTGTAGAATTTTTCTAAAAGAAAATGTTGCCCTTCAAAATAAGACCCTTAAAGGAAAGATGCATCTCTCAGATTTCATCCTATAAATTATCCATAAGGTAGATTTCCTACTACACTTTTCAATCCTAAATTGGCTTCTGCTGCTATTGGGACACTTCCAAGCAAACTCCCCCTGCCAAACAGCCAGTATGTTTATGGGAATAAATAGCTGAATTCTCATGCTCTCACTCTTCAAGAAGAAAAAGCACACCTTCCAAGCTCTATGGGGAGCAAAAACCTCCAGTGGCCTCTCTTATCTTATCCTGATGTTAAACATTCCTGGTACTGCATAAATCCATTAAAGGTCTCCTATTGCCAACGTGTATTATCACAGCCTCCAACAATATTGAGGATAATGATAACGGTGTTAATAATAACAAGTGGTAAGTGTGACATGGTCTTTGACACTCCAGCAGCCTCAGATTCTTTATTTTATATGGAGATACTGGATTCCCTTAGCCCCATTTCTCAAGATTATATGCACAGCATTAACTGCTGGATTAATGAGATGGGTGTCTCATTAATGGGTGTTTCACAATGGAGTTAAGAGCTAACCTAAATTTTGATAAAAGTGAGCAATGTTGTTAGCAAACATGCTTATAAGAAAAGTCTCAGCTGGGCATGGTGGCTCACACCTGTTAGCCCCAGCACTATGGGAGGCTGAGGTGGGTGGATCACTTAATCTCTGGAGTTTGAGACCAGCCTGGGCAACATGGTAAAACCCCATTTAAAGAATTTTTTTATAAATGTAAAAAATTAACCAGGCACAGTGATATATGCCTGTGGTCCTAGCTACTCTGGTGGCTGAGGTGGGAGGATTGCATTGAGCCCAGGAAATCTAGGCTACAGTGAACCATGATTGTTCCACTGTACTCCAGCTGGGATAACAGAGCAAAATCCTGTCTCAAAAAAAGGAAAAAAAAAAAAAAGAAAGAAAGAAAAGAAAGAAAGAACTCTGTAAATTTTCACTTACAGAAAAGATGACGATTCTTGGTATAGATGCTTTTGTTTGGAAAACTATGATATTTTTGCTTAAATTGTGAAATTAAAAAGAAATAGCATAAAAATCACATTAAACTCAGGAAATGGTAGTATTTGGGTATATTTTCCTTTTCCCATCATGCATTTCCATATCAGTAGGCACTGAAAGACAGTGACCACATTTTTGCAGATTTCCTTAGAGCAGCGACTGCACTGTGTAAACTAGCAAGGAAGGGACTAATACATTGAATGTCAACTGTATGCCAAGTTCTGTGGTATTGGACTTGATTTCCTCACCTGTAAAATGTATCAGGATAATAAGCATGCATTTTTGAATCATTGGGAACATTGATGAGGAAAATACAGATGAGTCTAGTAAGGCAAGATTGTCTCTGGGGCAGGTTCCCACTTCTTGAATGATCTCAGTATTGTGAGTAGATCAGTGTCCCCAAAGTCCTTAGGTCAAAGTTTTCTATTAAGGAAGAACTACATAGTCATGCTTACTAACTGGTAGATGACTCATAACTTCTGAAAATGAATCATCCTATGAAGATGTATGTTTGGTTGAGATGGAAGCCTAAGAAACCATCCTTAAAGATGATGGTTCCAGGAGTGAGACACTGTCAGTGGCAGCTCCCTTTGGGGCGTGGGTGGCAGTGGAGAGGGTGGGCAGAGTCAACTTATTCCCCCAGCACACCGCGATCTTCCTCATCCCTAGAGGACAGCAGTGGCTGAGAGGTGTTGTGTGTTTTCAGCTGTTATAGAGCCAGCTGGGGTATGCCATTCCCTTGAAGATGCTTCGTGGCTTGTCCATGAGAGGGCACTGGTGCTCTAGATTGCCCTTGCCAGAGTTTGTCTGAAGACAGATCAGGAGCTAGGCCACTTGGCTGTGGCTGTGTGCAATGAAAATTTCATAGAGGGAACCTCAGGGGCACTGTCCTTTTGACCAGCATAGTAGATCTGTGGTCTTCAGACTCTGCTTGCAAACTGATAAACCTATTGCCCATATGTGGAAGAGCAGGTGCTGGGTGTAATGGGTATTTATACATAGCACAGCAAGTCTCTAATTCAGTATCATACTTGAAAAAGACAGCAGGACCTGCAACCCCAAAGAAGCCCTACAAAGGAAGGAAAAGGGACTCTCGAGTGGCTGGCAAGATGACCGAATAGGAACAGCTCTGGTCTGCAGCTCCCAGTTAGATCAACACAGAAGGCAAGTGATTTCTGCATTTCCAACTAAGGTACCCAGCTCATCTCATTCGGACTGGTTAGACAATGGGTGTAGCCCATGGAGGGCGAGCAGAAGCAGGGTGGCACATCTCCTCACCCGGGAAGTGCAAGGGGTTGGGAAACTCCCTCCCCTAGCCAGAGGAAACCATGAGGGACTGTGCCGTGAGGAACAGTGCACTCCGGCACAGACACTATGCTTTTCCCATGTTCTTTGCAACTCCCAGACCAGGAGATTCCCTCAGGTGCCTACACCACCAAGACCCTGGGTTTCAAGCACAAAACTGGGCAGCCATCTGGGCAGACACTAAGCTAGCTGCAAGAGCTTTTTTTCATACCTCAGTGGCACCTGGAATGCCAGCGAGACAGAACCATTCACTCCCCTGGAAAAGGGGCTGAAGCCAGGGAGACAAGTGATCTAGCTCAGTGGATCCCACCCCCATGGAGCCCAGCAAACTAAGATCCACTGGCTTGAAATTCTCACGGCCAGCACAGCAATCTGAAGTCAACCTTGGTGGGGGGAGGGGCATCCACCATTACTGAGGTTTGAGTAGGTGGTTTTCCCTCACAGTGTAAACAAAGCTGCTGGGAAGTTTGCTAAGCTGCAGAGCCCATCACAGCTTGGCAAAGCTGCTGTAGCCAGATTGCCTCTCTAGATTCCTCCTCTCTGGGCAGGGCATTTCTGAAAGAAAGACAGCAGCCTCAATCACGGGCTTACAGATAAAAGTCCCATCTCCCTGAGACAGAGCACCTGGGGGAAGGAGCAGCTGTGAGCACAACTTCAGCAGATTTAAACGTCCCTGCCTGCCACCTCTGAAGAGAGCAGTGGATCTCCCAGCGCAGCACTTGAGCTATGGTAACAGACTGCCTCTTCAAGTGTGTCCTAATCCCTGTGCCTCCTGACTGGGAGACACCTCCCAGCAGGGTTTGAGAGACACCTCATACAGGAGGGCTCTGGTGGGTGCCCCTCTGAGACAAAGCTTCCAGAGGAAGGAACAGGCAGCCATCTTTGCTGTTCTGCAGCCTCCGCCGGTGATACCCAGGCAAACAGGGTCTGGAGTGGACCTCCAGCAAACTCCAGCAGACCTGCAGCAGAGGGGCCCGACTATTAGAAGGAAACTAACAAACAGAAAGAAATAGCATCAACATCAACAAAATGGACATCCACACGAACACTTCATTTGAAGGTTGCCAACACCAAAGACCAAAGGTAGATAAATCCATCAAGGTGAGGAAAAACCAGCCCAAAAACCTGAAAATTCCAAAAACCAGAATGCCTCTTCTCCTTCAAAGGATCACAACTCCTCGCCAGATCAAGGGAAAAAAACTGGACGGAGAATGAGTTTGATGAATTGACAGAAGTAGGCTTCAGAAGGTGGGTAATAACAAGCTCCTCCAAGCTAAAAGACTATGTTCTAATCCAATACAAGGAAGCTAAGAACGTTGAACAAGCGTTAGAGGAATTGCTAACTAGAATAACCAGTTTAGAGAAGAACATAAACGAGCTGATGGAGCTGAAAAACACAGCATGAGAACTTCATGAAGCATACATGAGTATCAATAGCCAAATCAATCAAGCTGAATAAAATATATCAGAGATTGAAGATCAACTTAATGAAATAAGTGTGAAGACAAGATTAGAGAAAAAAGAATGAAAAGGAACAAACAAAACCTCCAAGAAATATGGGACTATGTGAAAAGACTGAATCTATCTTTGATTCGTGTACCTGAAAGTGAAGGGGAGAATGGAACCAAGTTGGAAAACACTCTTCAGGATATTATCCAGGAGAAGTTCCCCAACCTAGCAAGACAGAAAGTACAGAGAACACCATAAAGATACTTCTCGAGAAGGGCAACCCCAAGACACATAATTGTCATATTCACCAAGGTTGAAGTAAAGGAAAAAATGTTAAGGGCAGCTAGAGAGAAAGGTCAGGTTACCCACAAAGGGAAGCCCATCAGACTAACAACGGATCTCTCCTCAGAAACCCTACATGCCAGAAGAGAGTGGGGGCTAATATTCAACATTCTTAAAGAAAAGAATTTTCAACCCGGAATTTCATATCCTGCCAAACTAAGCTTCATAAGTGAAGGAGAAATAAAATTCTTTACAAATAAGCAAATGCTGAGAGATTCTGTCACCACCAGGCCTGCCCTACAAGAGCTTCTGAAAGAAGCACTAAATGTGGAAAAGAAAAACTGGTAGCAGCCACTGCAAAAACATATGAAATTGTAAAGACCATTAACACTATGAAGAAACTGCGTCAACTAATGGGCAAAATTATCAGCTAGCATTATAATGACAGGATCAAATTCACACATAACAATATTAACTTAAATGTAAATGGGCTAAAAGCCCCAATTAAGAGGCACAGACCAGTAAATTAGATAGAGTTAAGACCCATTGGTGTGCTGTATTCAGGAGACTCATCTCATAGGCAAATATATACATCAGCTCAAAATAAAGGGATATAGGAATATTTACCAAGCAAATGGAAAGCAAAAAAAAAAAAAAAAAAGGGTGGGGGTTGCAATCCTAGTCTCTGCTAAAACAGGCTTTAAACCAACAAAGAACAGAAAAGGCAAAGAAGGCATTACATGATGGTAAAGGGATTAATGCAACAAGAAGAGCTAACTATCCTACATATATATGCACCCAATACAGGAGCACCCAGATTCATAAAGCAAGTTCTTAGAGACCTACAGAGAGCTTAGGCTCCCACACAATAATAGTGGGAGACTTTAACACCCCACTTCAACATTAGACAGATAAAAGAAATAGAAAATTGACAAGGATATTCAGGACTTGAACTCAGCTCTGGACCAACAGGACCTAATAGACACCTACAGACCTCTCCACCCCAAATCAATAAAATATACCTTCTTCTCAGCACCACATCACACTTATTCTAAAATTGACTGCATAATAGGAAGTAAAACACTCCTCAGCAAATGCAAAGGAATGGAAATCATAACAGTCTCTCAGACCACAGTGCAATCAAATTAGAACTCAGGATTAAGAAACTCACTCAAAACTGCATAACTACATGGAAACTGAACAATCTGCTCCTGAATAATTACTGGTTAGATAATGAAATAAAGGCAGAAAAAAAAATAGGTTATTTGAAGCCAGTGAGAACAAAGACACAATGTAACAGAATCTCTGGGACACAGCTAAAGTAGTGTTTAGAGGAAAACTGATAGCACTAAGTGCCCACAGAAGAAACCAAGAAAGATCTAAAATCAATACGCTAACATCACAATTAAAAGAACTAGAGAAGAAAGAGCAAGCAAATTCAAAAGCTAACAGAAGATAAGAAATAAC
Organism: Cheracebus regulus; assembly: GCA_963574635.1. Lineage (NCBI taxonomy): Eukaryota > Metazoa > Chordata > Mammalia > Primates > Pitheciidae > Cheracebus > Cheracebus regulus. The sequence continues at coordinate 59,073 of CAUYQU010019808.1, forward strand.
TAAGATCAGAGCAGAACTGAAAGAGATAGAGACACCAAAAACCCTTCAAAAAAATCAATGAATTCAGGAGCTGGTTTTTTGAAAAGATTAACAAAATAGATAGACTGCTAGCCAGACTAATAAAGAAAAAAAGAGAACACTGGAATACACACAATAAAAAATGATAAAAGGGAGATCATCACTGATCCCACAGAAATACAAACTACCATCAGACAATACTATAAACACCTCTATGCAAATAAACTAGAAAATCTAGAATAAATGGATAAATCCCTGGACACTTACACCCTCCCAAGACTAAATCAGGAAGAAGTTGAATCCCTGAATAGGCCAATAACAAGTTCTGAAATTGGGGCAGTAATTAATAGCCTACCAACCAGAAAAAGTTCAGGACCAGACGGAGTCACAGCTGAATTTTATCAGAGGTACAAAGAGGAGCTGGTACCATTCCTTCTGAAACTATTCCAGACAATAGAAAGAGAGGAACTCCTCCCTAACTCATTTATGAGGACAGCATCATCCTGATACCAAAACTTGGCAGAGATATAACAAAAAAAGAAAATTTCAGGCCAATATCCCTGATGAACATCAATGTGAAAATCCTCAATAAACTACTGGCAAATGGAATCCAGCAGCACATCAAAAAGCTTATCCACCATGATCAAGTCAGCTTCATCCCTGGGATGCAAGGGTGGTTCAACACATGCAAATGAGTAAACATAATCCATCACATAAACAGAACTAATGACAAAAACCACAATTGTCTCAATAGATGCCGACGAGGACTTAAGTAAAATTCAACACCCCTTCATGCTAAAAACTCTCAATAAACTAGGTATTAATGGAATGTATCGCAAAATAATAAGAGCTATTTATGACAAACCCACAGCCTATATCAAACTGAATGGGCAAAAAGCTGGAAGCATTCCCTTTGAAAACCAGCACAAGACATGTATGCTCTCTCTCAGCACTCCTATTCAATATAGTATTGGAAGTTCTGGCCAGGGCAATCAGGCAAGAGAAAGAAATAAAGTGTATTCAAATAGGAAGAGAGGAAGTCAAATTGTCACTATTTGCAGATGACGTGATTGTATATTTAGAAAACTCCATCACCTCAGCTCAAAATCTCCTTAAGATGATAAGCAACTTCAGCAAAGTCTCAGGAAACAAAATCAATGTGCAAAAATCACAAGCATTCCTATACACTAATAACAGACAAACAGCCAAATCATGAGCAAACTCGGATTCACAATTGCTACAAAGAGAAGTAAATACCTAGAAATACAACTTACAAGGGATGTGAAGGACCTCTTCAAACCACTGCTCAAGGAAATAAGAGAGGACACAAACAAATGGAAAACATTCCATGCTCATGGATAGGAAGAATAAATATCATGAAAATGGCCATACTGCCCAAAGTAATTTATAAAGTTAATGCTATCCCCATCAAGCTACCATTGACTTTCTTCACAGAGTTAGAAAAAGCTACTTTAAATTTTATATGGAACCAAAAAAGAGTCTGTATAGCCAAGACAATCCTAAACAAAAAGAGCAAAGCCAGAAGCATCACATTGCCTCACTTCAAACTATACTACAAGGCTACAGAAACCAAAACAGCATGGTACTGGTACCAAAACAGATATATAGACCAATGGAACAGAACAGAGGCCTCAGAAATAACACCACACATCTACAACCATCTGATCTTTCACAAGCCTGACAAAAACAAGCAATGGAAAAATGATTCCCTATTTAATAAATGGTGTTTGGAAATCTGGCTAGCCATATGCAGAAAACTGAAACTTAACTCCTTCCTTACACCTTGTAAAAAATTAACTCAAGATGGATTAAACACTTAAACATAAGACCATAAAAAACCCTAGAAGAAAATCTAAGCAATACCATTTGGGATATAGGTGTGGGCAAAGACTTTATGACTGAAACACCCAAAGCAATGGCATTGAAAGCCAAAATTTACAAATGGGATCTAATTAAACTAAATAACTTTACACAGCAAAAGAAACTATCATCAGAGCGAACAGGCAACCTACAGAATGGGATAAAATTTTTGCAATCTATCTATCTGACAAAGGGCTAATATCAAGAATTTATGAGGAAAAAACAAATAACCCCATCAAAAAATGGGTGAAGGATATGAACAGATACTTTTCAAAAGAAGACATTTATGTGACCAACAAACATATGAAAAAAAGCTCATCATCACTGGTCATTAGAGAAATGCAGATCAAAACCACAATGAGACACCATCTCATGCCACTTAGAATGACAATCAGTAAAAAGTAAGGAAACAACAGATGCTGGAGAGAATGTGGAGAAATAGGAATGCTTTTACACTGTTGGTGGGAGTGTAAATCAGTTAAATCATTGTGGAAGACAGTGTGGCTATTCCTCAAGGGTCTAGAACCAGAAATACTATTTGACCCAGCAATCCCATTACTGGGTATATACCCAAAGGATTATAAATCATTCTGCTATAAAGACACATGCACATGTATGTTTATTGCAGCACTGTTCACAATAGCAAAGACTTGGAACCAACCCAAATGCCCATCAATGATAGACTGGATAAA